>JABXWE010016918.1:0-10121 GCA_014611495.1 Limonius californicus | reverse complement strand
CGTCATACAATTAATGCAGATTATTATTTAATACTTTTGTGCGATAAAGTTAAGTAGGCGAACAGGAGCAAACCGAAGAGAAGACAAAGTTCTGTTTGCTTTCTCCAAGGCAATGGTTGCCCTCTGCAAGAACAATTGAAACCATAAACAAACTTCAGTGCGACCTTATTCCGCATGCAGCATAAGTCCTGATCTTATTGCCTCCGACTTCAATTTGTTTGGCCTACTACAATAATTTTTAGCCGAGAAAGATTTTAGTCAAGTAACGATGTTATCGCAGCTGTTAAAGAGTGGATACGCATGCAGCTCAAAAGACATCTTCCAGGAAGGTTTTAGAAAGCTTCTGGATCGGCGGCGCAAGTGTATCGCTAGACAGGGGGACTACATCGGAAAATAATACAATTTTCATCGTTGTCATATTAAAATATACTTTTTTATAAATAAATTCCTGTTTAAATTTACAGCAACACAACATCTAAAGAACTAAATGTCGCACCCAGATAGCTAACAACCATCAAACAAGATTTTTATATCTGTTGGACCGTGGTTTTTATCTACTATTAGTAATATTTAAATGTAAGTTCAACAAATAAATATTTACTAAAATATACGTTGGTTCCCTGGGCTCATATTAATATTTTTTACGAATGCAAGTTTTAGGCGGGAGAGTGACGAAGTTCGCCCGATCGTGGAATGTTAAGGGAAAGCAGGGACAGTGGGGTGTAAAATGCCGAGCAGGGCAGTCTACAAAAGACAGTGCCGTTGGTAGCTAGGTGTAAGCTTGCATATCTTTGGCGTAATAACTAATTAAGAGTGTTTGCAAACCTACTAACTGACTGCGAATCGATTAACCTTAAAGCTGAGGAAAGGTGCGGTATTTATGTGTAGTGTGTTGTATTTATATATAAATATGTGCTGCAATGGCAATATTATCTAATATAAGCAGTGGCTTCTCTGGCAAGGTTATGGTTTATATCCCATGAAGTGTTATATGTGTTTACCCAAATGGTTACGTGTTATCTACTTTTTGTGGTTTACAAGAGCTAGGCCCTATTATCGATATTATACAAGATTATTCTATCTATGTAAGTGTTGTTCGAAGCAGTAGCGTAGTGATTTATAACTTACTATGTGAGTAGATAATGTGTGGGGCATATTTAATAATTATTCATCTAGAAATTATTCAGGAGGTAGTCAGCTGGCAGAGGTGGTCTCGTAAAGGCGCTTACGTCGAATTATTATTATTATTATGAATGTTACATTAATGCCAGGATGGCATCAGCTGACTTTTAAGCGGGGGAAATGTCAACTAATTATCCTTCGCATGTGGGGCTGAGGGGGTTCGCCATCTGCGACTCTTGTGAATAATAAAGTGTCTGGTTGGACATAGTTCAGTTGCATGGTTCCCTATGGGGGATTGATGCACTAGAAAATATGCATAATTGTAATTTATCTATAATTACGAATGAAGATGAGCTTCCGTATCCTGTTCGAATCCCAATCTAGGAGTAGGGAGCTGAGGGACCCTCGGTGAGTACAACTGCTCAATATTTATCGACAGATCAGGAAGTCCGCGTTTTATTATCTGTTGCATGTCACCTGCTTGTCGCAGCCAGTGAGCTTCGATTGCATCCGCTGTTTGTTTACTCAAAAACTCCATAAATGAAATTCAGAAGCGCAACTTTAGATAATTATAATTAAAAATTAAGTTTCTTATACGCCCCCGTACAGTCGATCCTTTAAAGTTACTACAACTGACATAGTCGACCGTTTTTGTACATTAATTCTTATCAACGTTCCAAATCTAAGCGAGTGCTGTGAAGAATTACGATATCTCCATACGGTTACATACGAAACCGTAGCACAACTTTTTCTTAAAGTTACTGTTTAAACTGTAAATAGTACATGGTCAGCAATCATGCCGTTCTGTGTCTGCATGGAACATTTGACCATTGTCTAATAAGCTGCTTTATTAACGTAGATTATTCAAAACCGCTGGCAACTATCCGCACTCACAGGAATTTTAAATCTCTTAATTATGACCAATTCAATACTGATTTGCGTGCTATTCCGTGGAATAACATTTATCATCTGGATAGCGTTGATGCCAAAGTTAATTATTTTGTTGAAAATTTAGTTATTTTGTTGAACTTGCACGCACCTATCACTTGCTCTAGAATCTCAAAACCGTACGCACCATGGCTGACAGCCACCATTAAACAAATGATACGTACCCGCAATAATGCATTGAGTCGTTTTAGAGTAACAAAAGACCCAGAACATTTTAGATATTATAAACAGCTAAGAAATCTACTTAATGCAGCAATAAAAAGAGAGAAAAAAGCTTTTTATGTTGAAAAATTTTCAACTAACTCTAAATTATTCTGGAGAGATCTGAAAATGCTCAATATATCTACAAAACCTGTAAATAACAAATTACCATTGAAATTATCTGATTGTAATAAAATAAATGAATATTTCATTAGCTCAATACCAAAATTAAACATAAATAATGACAATTTAATTTCATTTTACAAAAATAATATAAAAGACTCTGTAATAACTACTCTTAGTTTTAAAGCTGTTGATGAAAGCGATATACTAAATATAATTACCTCTATAAAATCAAATGCTACTGGTGTTGATGATCTCAACATTTATGTAATTAAACTATGTGTCCCTTTTCTGCTGCCGGTAATCACACATCTTATCAACTACTGTATAAAGAATTCTGTGTTCCCCAATATGTGGAAACGAGCCCTAGTCTTGCCTCTTCCAAAAACCTCATCCCCGAATGATTTCAAAGATCTCAGACCCATTAGTATTTTACCAACACTGTCTAAAATAATGGAAAAAGTGCTGGAACAACAACTGCGGGAACATCTCACTTCTAATAATATTCTGCCTGTCACACAGTCGGGGTTTAGGAAGGGTTACAGCTGTACAACAGCTTTATTAAGTATTGTAGATGATGTGGTGCTTGCAACAGATCAGGGAAAATTGACAATTCTGGTGTTGCTAGATTACTCTAAAGCATTTGATACCATTCACCATGGGGTTTTAGCAGCTATGTTTCATTATATAGGGGTAGATATGAAGTCAGTAACTCTTTTGTCTAATTACCTTTCTGATCGATCTCAAGCGGTTAATGTGGAAGGTTGTATATCAGAATTTCGGAAAATTGATGCGGGTGTCCCGCAAGGCTCGATTTTAGGGCCACTTCTCTTTAGTATTTACATACTGATGTTTCCTTCTGTACTACGTGCATGTTCCTCCCATTTCTACGCTGATGACTCGCAAATCTATATGTCGTTTGATCCCTCTCTAATTCAAAATTCCTGTCAGAGCATAAATCAAGATCTGCAAAAATTAGTCGATATCTCAAAAGAGCATGCGCTTAAATTAAATGCTGGCAAATCAGCTGTAATGCTGTTTGGTAGAAGGAATGATGTAAGCCGGGCCGCGAAGGAGGTAGTAATTAGAATAGAGGATAGCATTCTCCCTGTACATGAAACGTCTAAAAACCTGGGACTAACTCTCGACTCTGCGTTGCGCTTCAAGCAGCACGTGTCAAAATGTTTACAAAGTGCCTACTGTAACCTCAGACAAATTTTCTATAACCGACATGTTTTGAGCAAAGAAATTAAAGTTGTATTATGCAATAGCCTAGTTTTATCAAAAGTTGATTATTGTGACGTTGTTTATGGTTCCTGCCTGGACTCTCGAGATACTGCCAGGTTGCAGAAACTCCAGAATGCATGTTTACGACTAATATTTGGTATACGAAAATACGAAAGAATTACACACAAACTAATAGAGGCTTCTTGGTTAAACATGTTTAATAGGCGCTCTTTACATGCTTCATGTCTTTATCATAAAATTCTACTTACCAAAACCCCGCCGTATCTGTATAATAAAATCAGATTTCGAACCGATGTACATAATCTAAATTTGAGATTCAGGGGCAATATAAGTATTCCTATGCATTATACTGAACTAGGTAAGCGAAGTTTCTCTTACCAAATAGCTCACAATTATAACAATTTACCCTTGCATCTCAAGTCACTACCTCTGCCCAGGTTTCGATCTCAGCTCGGGAGATTACTTCTTGCTGTGCAAAATTCATAACGCAGTAGTTAATGAATTCTAAAATGGATTGATGTACAGTTCTCCTCTTTCGCTGTGTATTGTCATACACTCATCGTTTTCATTTTCTTCCCCTTACCTACATCTTCATTATTCTCTTCTTCTTTCTCATTCATCCTCTTCTCTCTCTCTCTCTCTCTCTCTCTTTTTATTATTTCCGTCTTTTCCTTCCTCTAGGGTTAAGTGGGAGAGCAGTTTATGGATTATTATTTCTCCATAAACTGAACTTCGCCCTAGTTATCAAAGAATTTGTTTATTTTTCTCTGGTGTATCTTAATCAATAAAGACAGTTTATTATTATTATTATTATTATTATATGTATGTACATACATTTTGAGGGTAGAACCTCCATTTATCAAAATATATTTTAAAACAAAATAAGTAAAATGTTTCGATATGGTGATTAATGTATCTCTACAAGTAATAGTTTCATAATTTATCTTTTAGCAATACGAATTGGAAGAACAGTAGATAAACAAATCGTAAACAATTCAAACCATATACGATTTACTTACAACACAGTTAACTTTGTAATTTGTAAATAAACGCAAACTGCTTCAGACACATATTCACCAATCGAAGCATCCTATTTGTGGAAAATAAAATTCAAGCGGCATTTGTGTGGTCTATTAAATCCCGGCGGACAGACAATCGTTTCCGATATGTGGCCAGTTCAGTTGACTTATTGCAAATACCGTTATAAATACCAAGGTCCAACCGAGTATTGTTTCATGCGGGAAAAAATTACCGCTCGCTCAAACTTAATCAACATCGACCCGCTGCATCTCCGTCCCCTTCACGTGCAGAAAGCAAGAAGCCGGAAAGTTTGCGTGGAATAAATTTTATGTAATTCGAATTAAATACCACGTGAAGTTCGTTATGCTCCGAAGGAAATGTAGCTGTACTCGGGCTATTTTGTGAATCATACAGGTAATTAAATTACATTGTGTAATAACCTTTTGCACATGTTATGTTATTTCCTGCGGCATTAGCAATACTGACCTGATGATTTAGTTTTAGGGAATTAAAAACTCATTACCGCGAAGAGTTGAAAAAGCAAACGCAGATTTGGGAGTTTTTATAATGATGATGATGATGGAGATGTTTAAACGAGGCTGTTAAATCTGCTGTTTCAATTTTACTTTTTTTATTATTAAGCAAATTGATGAGCATTATTTATTTATTTTATATTACAAGGTTTAGGTTGTTAGCAGAAAAAAAGCACCAATTTGAATGCAACAAAAAGTTATATCCTTGTAGTTAGGCTAATCAATAATCGATGGGACAAAGAAGGCATTTAATTTTTTAACACTATCTCGTGTGTGCTTTTTATTGCTCTTTGTAAAATAACCAAATTAGCCTTGCCTGATTTAATTAAAAATTGTTGTAAGCTTAGTGCATCAAATTCTCACAGCTCGAAACCGAAGGCGAGGTTAATAAGTGAAACGCAGTTTGTTTAATAACTACCGGATCATCTTGATATTTAGAAAAATTACTATCTGCGAAACGAAGGCTATTTCGTACAAGGTTAAATATCCCAATAAAACCTACTGAAACAATTTTTTTTTATTTTCTTAGGAAATCGACTGTTTATCAAGAAAAAATTCAAAATATTTTTTCTTGCCATAAACCCATTAAAATGCGTTGAGGTAATTTACAGTTCGTCCTTGCTTTATGACAAATTCTAAATGTTACATTCTTATTCTGCATTAATCATCATTAAGTTGATCCGTCACTCCGTATTTGTGTATTAATGAACCAAATCGTGCGTTTAATTATAAATTATTCATAAATTGAACAACGATCGGTGGTTAACATAACGCAGCTTTGTTTATTTTAAATAAACAGCGATTAGGTAGTAGTTTTTAACCTTGTAACATTTTAGAAATACCTCAAAAACAATATTTGTTACACCACTTACACCAGTTTTCGGGGCAACCCACACAAAACGTTTAATTTATTTTCTCGAAAGTGTTACATGTTTGTTTTTTGATTTTAAGGTAGACGGTTGCAGAAGTATTAAAAATCATACCACAGTAATTGGAATTTATCGGAATACATTTTATTCTGAAGGTAATCAAGCATGTTCTTAGCGATTTTGGGAAAGCAAATAACATACGTGTCAAATGTCAATTATCACTATCAATCAGAAACTGCAACAACAAATGCCGCGTGAAAAGGCAATTTTATTATTAAAATGCGGTTTTCCATAATTCTAGAAAAGTTTATTGTATTCGTTTAGTTACTATGGCAGCATATGTAGGTTCAGTGTTTCCTTTCTAAGTTCAGTATGTTGACTCTACGTTCGGTGTAATAATTCTAAGTCTAGCATATTTATAAGTTCAGGATATTCATCTCGATTTCAATTATGGGCTAAACAGATTATATTGGCGGAATTAATAATAGTTGTCTATTTCACTTTAACGTAATTCAAGTGGAATAGATGGTTTAAACCAATCTATTTGATTTTGTTTGAACTAAAAATATGGCGACTTTATTACTGTGGTCATAGGTAAAAAATTTAAGCAATTAAAACTGAAATTATTCACCTTCATATTCAGAGCTTCATAAACTTGGTAAAGTTGTTTGGTTTTGCAGTATCAGTAGTAGCATGCTCTAATAATTAAAGACAAAGTCATCTAGGTAAGAAACACAGACTTAATTAGCAGATTTCCCTAAAAAGATCGATCTATCTACACTGTTCCAATAAATTAGCGCACCAAAACTAACATTCGCAATATTGCTTAAAGTATTGCATGTAATAAAGTACGTTTAATCATAGAGAATGATTAACATTAAGTAAACCATATTTTATCCAAATTAACAACAATCAACGCAATAATTAAAAAAATCTAAATTTGAAACTGAAAAACTTCAGTTTACAGGTTCAGTAGGCTGTGTTTCCGCCTCGACTTGTTATGATAGTTTGATAACGACGGTCCGTGCTTGAAATTAGCACCCTTAACTGCTCTTGTTCAAGATTATCCCACATTTCCACTGATGAATTCCCTAGGTCGTCCCAGAGGTACTCAATCGAATTCAAGTCGGGACTTCTGCCTGGCCATGGCATAACAGGAATACCAACGTCGTCTAGGTATTCTTGCACAATTCTGGCTGTGTGGGGCCGAGCGTTGTCGTGCATTAATTGGAAGTTGTCTCCGATGTATGGGGAATATGGCACAACATATTCTAAAATATCTGTAATGTACCTCTGATTGTTTAAAGTGCCGTTGGGGAAGATGTGTAGATCTGTGCGGGCCGTGAAATATATGCCTCCCCATTACCAAATGTCGTTGTGGGGGCAAAATTGCATTGAGCATATCGTTCATTTGGACGTCTAAAAACTCGAACGCGCCTATCACAATTCACAACTCTCCAATCAAAATCTCGATTCGTCTGTGAACAAAATGCGTCTCCAATCTTCATTTTCCCAATTCAAATGGTTTCTAGCAAAATCCAATCTGTGTCTGCCGTGGTCTGCAGTCAAATGTGGGCCAGTAGCTGGTAATCTGGCTCTCAGATTTCCTTCCAGAAAACGTTAACGAACGGTTTCCTTGCTAACCTGCACGTTATATACTGCTGAAAGTTGTCTTTGGAGGGTTCTTGTGGTGGTAAAGCGCTCTCTTAGTGCACGCATTCGAAGAAAACGATCTTCTACTGGGGTAGTAACACGTGGTCGCCCTTGCCCTGGTCGCCTGTCATGTTCGCTATTTTCTCTGAAACGGTGGATGGCCCGAGAAATGGTGGAAATGTGTGGTTCACCCAAAGCCTGTCAGCGATAGCGCGGAAAGAATACCCTTCTTCGGAGAAAGTAAGGGCTGTGACACACTCATCACTACTTAAATTTCTTGAGATACGTTACATTTTAAATGACTGATCGTACAAGCAATTGTTTGACGACAGCTACACGCTTTGATACGTTTTAAAGTACAACGAAACTGCAAGTAAATTGTAAATGTGCACGTAAAATTGATTAATTTTTTTTAACAAAGTTAAAGATGTAGAAACAGATATCAGATATCAGGTTTGTATCAGAGATTCATTCCATGCATTTGGTTGAAGTAGATAGCGCATTACTTTTCTTTTATCGCATCATTAATAATTGGTGCGTTAATTTCTTGGAGCAGGGTATTATGACTGCAATTTAATATAAAAAGAGTCTTCATTATGCGATAATACAAAAAATTATAAAAATATTTTGTTCCTAATTTATTAACAAGGTGAAATCGATAATGAGTAGTGTGTTTTCAAAATATAGGAGATTTGCTTTAAATACTGATGCTTTTTTTTATTATTTCACATAAATTTAATATGTGCAAATCATCTTATAAATAATTGTAGACTGTTTAAGTGTTTCTACTAGGTTACAAGGTAATTTTTAAGATGCAGCACCAACTTATATTTGTTTTAGAGAAACTTTTATTAAAATTGGAGGTAGTTAGAAAGCTTGTTTTTCCTTTTTCAATAATATTTGGGTTAGTGTGCTTAGTTCCAAAATATTATTCATTATTCAATATTATTCAACAGGGGTACACATAAGCTAGTATATTCTAATAACAATAATAAACAATCTGTTATATTATTCTCGCAATTTATTGCCTTCGATTGGTTCATACTGGTCAACTTTTTAAATCAATTTTTATTAGAGCTCTATCTCAACAAAATCAACGTTTCTTATTGGACATTTATTATTAACAAGTCATTAATTCGGTTCTAGTAGACCGATGATTCAGAAATTTAGGTGGTATGTTACTCAAAAGCTGAGCCTCGAATCGTTGGGTTTTCTAGATTTAAATAGCATTAAATCATGTGCATATCCATCATGAAGTAATATAAATCTTTCTTTCCTCATTATCTTGGAGAGACAAAAGAAATAATATAAGTTCGTCCAAATGTTACAAGCTCCTATAATAATTTATATTTTTATCAAAAACTAATTTCTTCCGAAATGTTTAGCCTTCCAATTACAAGTTTCAGAATCAATTTCTTGGGGAGAATAAATGAATATAATTTGATAATTCAAGATTCTTTAGCGTTGGTTAGCGGCGTAGGTAAATCCGCAACACCAGGTCTAAAAATTCTCCAAATGGGTTTGAATTTCCAGCTCCAAGAGTACGACGAGAGAAAAAGGGAAAACTTCTTGGGAGAAGAAATTCTTACAATAGCCATCTCCTAGTTTGAGGATTGCTCGTCGCTTTCTTATATTTTTATAACATATACGTGTTATATGTTCAGGTATTTCATAGTTAAGTAACATGCTACTCATCTAAAGTAACCAACGAAAGTAGTGTTTTTTCTGATAAACCCACTGGTAATATGAACACGTACATCATTTATTTTTACGATGAGTATTCATCCGGATTCTTTCAAAATATTCGTTTTACTGCCACTTTCTCCCGGTTTTATTATTCGTAATCTTATTAACTCTTTTAGAAGAGACACCTGAAAGATATTTTCGTTTCGTCGTTTTGAAAAAGTGACTATTTAAAGTAAAAGCATTATTATCGTGTTATGCAGAGTTTTCGAAAAATAGGGGACAATATCTGGGGAATATACTATACACATAAGAAAAAAATACCAGTGTACATCCGGAAATCAACCGTTTCCAATATTGACGAAGCCGGTTTTAATAAAAACAGGGAGTATAACTTCTATAACAATCATCTATGGGCGGAAGAAAATCATCAAAGTTTTATACAAAGTAGAAACCAATAGCAGTTCAGTGTCAACGTATGGGTTAGTATTGTTAAGCTGATAGAACCCCATTTTTTGCCTAACAGATTATCGGGAAATCTTTATGAACAGTTTTTGAACAATGATTTATCAACTTTATTAGAGGATGTACCAGTAGCACATGTGGCTAGTGTGCACACGACAACGCATATGGTTCATGCACGACGGGGCGCCTCCATTTTAGTTCTTTAACGATTGATTTGGTGAGCGATAGAGGTGGCCCAACTGCATGGTCTTCACGT
>JABXWE010016916.1:0-22133 GCA_014611495.1 Limonius californicus | reverse complement strand
GTATTTCTCAAACACATTTGATGTTATCATTCAACTGGTGATGCGATCTACCAAAATAGGGAGGGAGGGCGGATGGGGATGGTATTAAAAGAAATCTATGGTGACGTCGTAGTTTAGAAACAAAAACAGATAGAAAACAACTTTACGTAACGAGACGTCTTTTTTTAAAATAAAATTGTCATAATTCAGTCCTGAAAAATATTAAACAGCAAAACAATGTATTTTGTGCGGTATATTTGGAATTCTATTCTCAATCACACGAATACTGCAAATGTTAAATTCACGTCAGTACCAGGACTAAACCAACATTCTTTGTAATTGTGAAGATTCCAGGTTCTGAGAGTTCTTGCAATAGCAAGACCAAAACAAGATCAAGCACCAGCACAGCGTTAATTGGTTGTGAAACAACAGAAACTGCTTCGTTGGCAGCAAAGCGCTTAGTTTCAGAAAGCTGTAGGATCGCATAGGATATGTTACATGTCTGACCAAAGCTTGTAGGTTGGTAAACAGCAGCACATAAATTAAACTCCGGAATTGAAACAGAATTGTTATTCATCCAACTAATTTGCGGTCAGATATTCTAAGAACCAATATCCTGGAGCAACTTGCTGCTAGAATTATTTACAACTAATTGTAATTCTGTAACAACCACATACTTACAGTGAAAGAAATCAAGAAACAAATATCACAAACAATTGAATATTTGTAATAAATTCGGAAGAACATCCTTAAGATAAAAATGAAAATTTCTAACTTTGACATTTCACCAAAATACCTTGCGTGATTATTTAGCATGTTAATCGATATGTTTCAACTAAACAGTAAGGTTTATATTACAAAACTGTACCGGACATTAGCTGTCCCTATCACACATGTATTCAATTGGAAATTGCGTAAAGATAACACAACACTTGACTTTACTCGGTACTGTTAATTTGACCAAACCATGTACTGATGCTCCTCAAAATATAAACACTTATCGTTTGGATCAACGACGTGACTCTACATTAACATGGCCAACGTTGCACAGACAGCAATAAACGCTTTATTGAACAACATCACGCTTGTCAATCAGTATAATTCCTATAAGGCGCATGACGGGAATACTATCATCTATCTCTATTGTATGTAATGTTATGGTCTTCTCGTAGAACGTCCGACTGTAGTTAATCCTATTATGGTGGATATACGAAAATATTTACCTTTTAAATAAATTGAAATTATATCCATTTTTAAGCAAGTGTTAGATTTCTAACACCTAAAATTGAAAGGAAAGCAGAGGTCAGAAATATGTTTGCTTAAATAGAAGCATTTGAAGCGTATGCAGAAAATTAAACTCCTGGTAGATTGTTAATTGAACTTTGAACTACCTAAAAATTGGTAAAATCGTCTGTAATTTTGGAAAAATTTAAATCTAAAAAAACGTAAACTTGTCACCTGAAAAATTGAATCGTTATATTCTCTAAACATTGCTTAGAACCTCTCGAACAATGGTTCCTAAAGTGTGAGTCGCGACCCCCTGGAGAGTCACGGAGGATTTCCAAAGTAAAACAAAATGCTGTTTCAAGTCATTTATTTCAGCCTTTCACAAAAAAAATAAAAATAAATCAAATGTAGAATATTAAAATTTTCAATAACTATAAGAACCTGAACATAAATAATTGTAAACATAAAAACAAGTTGCAAAGTAAAAACATTAATGAGGTGTATGTGCCTGTTTTTCAGAAATTGGCTTTTCAAATCTTTTTTTTGCGAAACCGCTTTCGCATTACTTCAGGGGGATATGGGCTTCCCTGACATACTAACCATTCATGCAACGTGCACCTTAAACTTAACTAAGTGAAATACGGCCGCCTCAGCCGAGGTTTCACTATGATCTCTACTGATAGTGTTTATTCGCACTGCGCCATCGAGGTCACGAGCTTTTCAAATCTGGGCTCTGTAATCTCTGTAAACACTCAGTAATATCATTTTCAATTTCGAAGCGATATCTTACTTTTGTTTTGATGGCAGTCATAGACGAGAAACTTAATTCGCACAAATATACAAATATGATGTAGCAAACTCTCATAACTGTTTTAAATTTCTTTGAAGAAATAGTCAATGAGCTGTTGTTTTAAATTGTACAAACTAAACTTGCATATTTGCAAACACCTGCTAAGAATTTATAATATTCTCATTCTTAACTAAGTCTTCCATGAGTTCTTGAGCTCACTGGAATGAATAAAACTTCTTCTTTCCAATTGAAGTAGACCAGAAATTAAGTTTCTTTTAACTCCGTTAATTTTATCCGTGGCTCTTATTATGTTAACATGGCGGCCTTGCAAACTGCTATTCAGGGTGTTTAAGTGCTCGAAAATATCAGCAAGGAAAGCGAGCCTACGAAGCCAAGGCGAATGGAAAATATGTTCTCATATTTAGGTTTCCGCTTTTCAAGACGTTACCCCTCGAACGCCATCTTACTTCCTTGCGATAAAGAAGATTTGCATATAAAGAACCCATGTCTCCCTTGATGAAATTTGCCACTTTAATGACATTTTTCAAAACACACGCCATTTCTGGGTAAGATTTTAATGCAAGAGCTTCTCGATGTAAAAACCCAGCGTAACCATGTTTGGAATGATCTCTTTTAATTTGACAATAAGACCAGCTCGATGTCCTAATATAGCCTTGGCACCATCGGTGCATATGGCAACGCATTTGTCCAGTCAATCTCGTACTTATAGTACCATAGGCTAATAAATACTTATTAAATATTTATTAGCCTATGATAGTACTTAGCACGAAAGCGTCGAATAAACATTTTCTGGTGTATTGGCCTTTATTGGAGTACAAAATAAGATACCTTCTGTAATACCATGTCCAGTATTATATCTCACAAATGCTATAAATTGGACACAGAATAATCTGTGGATTCGTCTATCTGTAATGAGAAGTACATGCACTGTTAATATTTTCAAGAACTTGTGTTCGAATATCTTCTGCAATATCACTTATTCTTCATTGGATAGTATTATTAGAGAGGTATTGCTTTCAGCTTGTCAGCCTCTGTTTCACCAACCATTATTTGCACAATTTCAACAGCTGCTAGTAAAATCAGATCTTCAGCAATTGTATGTGGCTTACTGGTTTCTGCAATGCGAAATACAACTCGATAACTTGGTAGTAGCGCGTTTTCACTAGTAGTAGTTGCTGATGTAAAGGTGGCGTGCTCCTTGTGGAGGGAGTTCAGCTCTCTTTCAAAGAATGCCACAGACTTTTCTTTTTTGTCTGAATGTTTGGTAATTAAATGTCGACATACCTCTGATGGCTTCATATTTTCTTCTGACAACACTTCTCGACAAAGTACTCATTGGGGTTTCTGGGAAATAACTATAAAACCACATTTGGGATCTTCATCGTTGTACAATCTACTTTTCTTTGTATTCTTGTCACTGTCAGACACGGAAGGTTCTAATAATCGTTTTAAAAATTTACCCATGTTTAACAAAACAAATATAGCTCATACTTAACGTTAAATATTTGGTATCGATTTATTGCACTCAACACACAGTCAGCAATACTGTACACAATTTTGAAATGATGTCTAATCTCATTGCAGTTCACTGCTTATATAAAGCAAAATGGATTTTGGAAATGGAATATGGTGGAAATTTCCAGAGACACGGAGAAGATATAAATAATTTGTGCTAATATATGGCGTCAATTGGCCATTTAGCCGTCGATTCTGAATGAAGTTGAGCACCACAAGAGGGGGTTGCGAGAAAAATGTTGGCCAGAGGGGGGTCGCTCATTAAAAATTTTAGGAACTATTGCTCTAGAATTTTGCAAGTGTTTAAGATCAGAAAGAACTTTCATGTATAAATTATACTTTGCAATACAAATTTTGAATTCTCTGATAGCGGTTTAGAACCTGTTACATTACGCACAGATTCCAGTCTCTCGAGACTCAGAATTGAGAGAAAATCTGAAGTTTCTTGCCCCTTGAAAAATGAAATATTAATGGCTGATCCACAGTCTGGAATTTTGCAAACGCTTAGATCCAGAAAAAAAGCACAGTATTTTTGTCGCTTTGTAAGTGACAAGTACTCTGGGTTTTCAGGGAATTACAAATTCAGTTTTTCAATTACAATTTTGAATTCCCTGAAAACGGTTTAGAAGTTCTAGTATTATGCAGAAACTTAGGTCGACGGAAAACGCAGATTTCTTGCGACTTTAAAGATTGTATATTGTATTCCCTACAAATTGTTCAGAACCCCTGGAATTTTGCAAGTACTTAGGTCCAGAAAAAAGAAAGAAACCAGCTGTCTTGCCACTCTGCAAGTGAGAAGAAATCTGACTTTTTGGGGAATTGCAAATTTCAATTCTGCAAATTGAATTTTGAATTCCCTGAAAGCTGTTTAGAACCTCTGGCATTTGCACAAACTTAGGTGGAGAAAAAACGTAAATTTCTTGCCACTTGAAAGATTGGATTTAGAATTCCCCGAACTTTTCGCATTTTGTACAAAGGTTAGTCTAGTGATAATGCAGACTTTTGCTACTTAAATGATTTAATTTAATCTTCCACAAAACGGTTCAGAACCTTTGGCATTTTGCGTAAACTTCGGCCCAAAGCAAACCCAAATTTCTGGTGACATGCGATGTTGAATTTTGAATTCCCCGAAAACGGTTATGACCTCCGGAACTTTGTAAAAACTTAGGTCGAGAGTAAATGAATTTTTTTGTCACTTGAAAGATTTGATATTGGTTTCCCTATAGATCGATAAGATCCTTTACAATTTTGCCAAAGTAGGTAAATGTAAATTGCTTTTCACTTGAAAGGCTGAAAATCATTGATTTCTTAGTATCATGGAATGTATGCTACATGCAACATGCTTATACGCCCTAAGTGATTGAAGTACGAAGACCTTTGCAAAAGAGGTGATTGTGCATACTCCATATACAGAGTATTCAAGCCCTACCTACTGTATGAAAATAGAGCTCGTAAGCATACATCTAAAATCGATTACTTCGATTTGTGTTAATTCATTTGGTTGATTCATAAGATTTATCCATTAAAAACCAAAATGCTTACCCTTTGTATACGCAGAATTGAAAATTATATAAGATGTTACTAACAGGTGTTTTATAAAACAAACTTTTTCTGACTTACCATATTTAATTAAATTCGTTATAGATATAATTCAGCATTTCACTTAACGTAAATATCTACGATTAATGAATTATTATTATTAAAGCTGATCATAGTCACTAGTGAAAAGTTAATGTAGTATACTTACATGTCGTAATAATGTCTAACTGCCACGTATGAACGAGCAAGTGCTCGAAGCATATGTTTGCTTGGCATTCCCTGATACTGACGAATAATCATTAATAGCTTAGAACAGTTTCTGCAGGCTTGCTTCTGAATGATTTTTGTAGTTACGTAATTTTAATGTGTAAACTGTAAAGTATGAATTAACGGAAGTAACATTTCACTTTAATAATGTTAACAAGTGGATCCCCATCTTAGCCCTTACTTCTACCGTCATTTACTACAAGAAACTAACTAATGATTAAAATCTCCCAAATAACCCCAATTTAACCCTTTTTATTGGATTCCGTTATTCAAGTATTTATCCTGAAATTTTGCGATACAGATAAAATTTTAAAAATATGTATTTGCATTAGATGTTTATTAATGAAAATGTTCCTAAATTAAATCCAATTAAGAATATCTACCACTTATTAACTTTGAGGGGGATTAATTTAAGAATGGATTAAACTTGATTGTAAGGCAGGACAAGAGTTTTCCAAAAATTATAAAAATGTGGGCTTATGATTAGTGTGCCTTATGAGTTGTGACCTAAATATTAAAAAAAATGTGAATCCATCCGTCTCGGGACGTAATATGTCTACATCCACAGGTAGTTAAGCAGTGACTTATGGGACACTTATATACAGATGGTCGTGATGACAGGCCTTTCTCGGTAATCATACATATTACATGGCACTCTGTGCTTCTCCTGCACATCTGGTCCTCGTCTCAGCATTGATCTGCCGAGCGCGCAAGCAAAGAACGAGCGGAGGGAGAAATGAGAATGGTCTGACATTTATTTTTGCTCTCGTTTTTGCTGCTTAGACTATTCTGCAAACTGTTGAGGTCTATAGGTTGATATTTCTAATCGAAATGCTCTTCTGAATTTATTTCAAAATGCTTACAATCAAACAAAAATTTACATTTTAGATATTAAATACCGTTGCACTATTTAAAAGAATGAAACATTAAAGCAATTCATCTTTATATGTATGAACGTTGTGGTGGGGTCTTAGAATACTGACAAATTCTGTTGTGAATGTAATTGCTATATTAAAATATCATCAGAATTTCTAAATTACAATTGTGGTGAATTAGAATTCTACAGACAGTAGATGTACCCGCTAATAACGAAATTGCACCCAAGTGCAGTTGCAGCGGCTAAACAAGGATAAAATAAGGACTTTGGAGCAAACATTTATCAGGCATTAAAGAACAACGTTTCGAAATTATAGGACATATAATGTAATTCTGTTTTCAGAATAATTACATTTGTAACATTACAAACATATCAATAGAATCTTAATTTCCATTTTCGGTGAATTAGAATTCCCGAGATAGTAGACGGACCAACTAACATGAAGAAAATGTGCCTAAGTGTAGTGGTTAAACAAGGACAACTAAGTCTTTGGCGTTGAATTTCAAGTAAATAACCCCCTTGAACACGACAATTTCAAAAAACTAGGGAGTTTGGCAATAACTTATTTGATGTAAATGAAAATGTTCAGTAGCATTGCATGTTGCTAATCTCAAAATTAATTTGT
This sequence comes from Limonius californicus, assembly GCA_014611495.1. Lineage (NCBI taxonomy): Eukaryota > Metazoa > Arthropoda > Insecta > Coleoptera > Elateridae > Limonius > Limonius californicus. The sequence continues at coordinate 15,293 of JABXWE010016916.1, read as the reverse complement.
GCAAAAAAAACGCTAAATATAATAAATTATATAACTAAAAAGCGAGGACTTAACCAAGTGGTAAGTTTGATGTAGGTACGTCTGCTACGGCTAGTCGTGGAGTAATTCGTGTAGCATGTAGATCGTCTGATTAATAAATAGATTAGGGTAGTTTCATTTACTTGTGGTAATGTCAAGATAGTTACATGAAATTTGCATAGTACTGCATTAGTACTGCATAAGTCAATTTCAATGTAGTTTCGAAATATTTTTGGAATTTGCAATAATGACTAGTAATTCGGGGCGCTTGAGGTGGTTTGTGGGTAGTTTCGAAGTGGTTCTGAGGTAGTTGCTATGGTCTATGTAGTGTTGAGGTTGTTTGGATAGACTAGAGGAATTGCGCATAAGTTACAGGCAATTCAAAATCGAAATAATTACAAGTAGTCTTAAAAAATTAGATGTAGTCCCAAGGTAGTCTCAATAGTCTCAAGGTAGTCTTGCTATATCTGGAGCAGATCCAGAGGTGTCCCGAGTAAGCCTGGGTTGTTAGGAGGTACTTTCAGTCTTCTTTCTTCTTCTTTCAGCCATCATCTATCCATTTTTGGATGTAGGCTTCCCCAACCCTTCTCCAATTCTCCCTGTTTTCTGCCGTTCTCTTCCATGCAAATCCCGCGTGCCTCTTGACATCATCGATCCAGCGCATTTGTGGTCTGCCTCGCGCTCTTTTTCCTAGCCATGGGCGCCAGTCCTGTAGTACATTGTGTCCCACAAACCTCCATTTTAGTGATGCTACTTGTCTTCGTATATCTATAACTTTTGTTCTTTGTCTAATCCATGTGTTTCGCTTTTTATCTTTTAGACTAATATTCAGATCCTTCTCTCCATAGCTCGTTGGCATATTGTTAATTTGTTCATGTTTCTCTTTGTGAGAGTCCAAGTCTAAGCACCATAAGTAATCACTGGAAGCACGCACTGGTCATACACCTTGGTCTTTAAGTACTGTGGGATGTTTTTATTCTTTAACATATAAGCTAGCTTTCCGAAAGCCGCCCATCCTAGCTTTACCCTTCTATTTATTTCTTCCTCTTGATTTTCTTTATTTGGCTTTATAATTTGTCCTAAGTATATATACTCATCCACCTGTTCCAGCATTTCCCCGTCTATTGTGATCTGGAGGTTTTGTCTGTATTTGTCATTATCTTGGTTTTCTTTTTATTCATTTTTAAACCTCTCTTTCTAGATGCTGTGTCTAACTCGTGTATCATGTCCCGAAAATCATTTTTGTTGTCACTAAAGAGTACAATGTCGTCAGCATATTTAAGGTGATTTAGGTATACCCCATTAATGTTTACACCCCTATTCTTCCAATTTAGATCCTTAAATACGTCCTCCAGGGTGGTGATGAATAATTTGGGTGAAATCGTGTCTCCCTGTCTCACTCCTCTCTTGATTGGTATGGGATTCGTGTCTTCTTGCAGCTGTATTGTAATTGATGAGTTGTAATTCATATTACGTATTAGCTCTGTGTATCTGTGGTCTATTCTGCTATTCCGTAGAGCTTCTTCTACTTTCAGTAGCCTGCGTATTTACCGTGGTAATCCGCCAAAGTTGTCGGTAATTTAGAAGTAGTTTTAAGTAGTCTGGGTTTGTAGGTAGTGTTTGCAGTCCCTAGGTATTTTAGAGGTAGTTTGGATAGTATCATGATAGTTTGGGTATATTAGAAGCAGTTAATAGTTAGGTCGTCTGAATACTTTGAGGTAGTTCAGGTTTAGTTCGAGTAATACAGACGCAGTCTATGTAGATACAGGGTAGTTTGGATATAGTTCGGGGGGGGGGCTAGTACAAATATCTTCGAAATAGTTTTCATGTAGTCTGATTAATCAGTTATACTGAGTAGTTTGAACATAGTTACAAGTTTTGAGGAACATCGGTATAGTCCTGTGATGGGTGACTAGTTGCGACGTAGCTTTGAAGTAGTCTAATAGTTTATGCGATAGTTTGCATAAGCCAGGGTAATTCAGAATAATTACAATTAGTTTAGGATATATTATAGTAACCCCAAGAAAATTCTGGGGTAGTCTGAATACTTCCGACACCGTTTTATTGTAGTCTGAGTGATCCGGGTAATCAAGGAGTAGTTTGAAGGTGGTTTACGAAATAGATTGAGTTGTTTTGTGGTAACAGCAATGTAGATGACTGGTTCTGAAGTATTTTTAAGATAGTCTAGATCGTTTCTGCGGTAGTCCTAATAATCCAGATGTCGTTTAAGAGTAATAGCAAGTGCTTTGGATGGCTAGGATGGTATAAATAGTTTGGTCGTATTTCTGATGTAGTATGAGTAGTAAGAATAATTCAGGAACAGGTTAAAGGTAGTTTCAGGTAATTTGGGTCGTTCTTCATAGCCTCAGTATATGTAGTCCTAATAGTTGCTACGTAGTGTGGATAGTTCCTGCCGCAGTCCACATAATCTAGGTGCCGTTCAAGAGTGGTTGCAAGTAGTTTGAGTAGTTTTTAGTAGCCTGAGTGTACTCGTAGGATAGTCCAAGTAGTTCAGACGCAATTTTGACATAGTGTATTTCGTGAGAGTAATTCGATAGTAGTTTAAAAGTTCTTTCAGGTAATTTGGGTTGGTTTTTGGTAGCTCCAATATAGTCCTAGAGCAGTCCTACTAGTTCCTGTGTAGTTTTCAGGTAGTATAGATAGTTCCTACGCCAATCCACATAACCCAGGTGTCGTTTAAGAGTAGTTGCAAATAGTCTGAATACTATTTTACTATCCTCAGCGTAATTCTAGAATAGTGAAGTAGTTTTGACGTAGTGAGTTTAGTCAGAGTAGTTGGGGAGTAGGATAAATGTTGTTTCAGGTAATTTGGTAGTTCCAATATAGTCCTGGGTAGTTCTACTAGTTCAGGTGTCGTTCAAGAGTGGTTGCAATTAGTCTGCGTACTTTTTTTACTAGCCCCACTGTAATGCTGGGTTATTCTAAGTAAGTTCTAACGTAGTATGATTAGTCAGAGTAATTCTGTAATAGTTTGAAAGTGCTTTCAGGTAATAGTTTCTGCGTACTTTTCAGACTATTGCTAAATTTTGCTACAGTCAACATAATCGAGCTATCGTTTAAGGGTGGTTAAAAGTAGTCTGAGTAGTTTTTTGATAGTCCCAGCGTAATCCTGTAGTTGTGACGCGTTTTAGAAGTATTATGAGTAGTCGTAGTATTTAAGGAGTAGAGGAAGATGCTTTCAGGTAAATCCGGCCGGATTTTTGGTAACCTTAATATAGTGCTGGTGTAGTCCTAATAGGTCCCGCGTAGTTTTTAGGTAGTACGGATTCCTGCGCCTGTCCACATAATCTTGGGATAGTTTCGAGGTAATCTGTGAGGTATCTTTAGATGAAGTAATTTAACGTACACAATTGCAATTACCCCTATCAAAACAGTATCATCAATGTCGGTACAATTCCTGTGTCCTACTATTAATTTATTAAATTGTAATTTTTGTAGGCTTTTCACGCTGGAATATCACTTTGAGGTTGTGAAATTGCAATTACTCGTACTATTAGGGTAGGAGCCAGATGATATTCAAATTTTCGATAATACGGCTAGAGCTTTATGCGTTATCCGATAATGAATTCGCCGTGGACTCTTTACTCAGGCCGTTTTTAAAATTTTAATCACTATAAAAGCTCTTTGCATGAAAAACAACAGGATTACGCCTATATATCTAGCCAATATTTCACAAAAATCGCGCGAAAATACAAGATTAAAATTTCCCATTGGTAGATAGGAACGGCAACATAAATATGGATTAAAAAACAAATACCCTTTACCAGACGTACAAAAACGACGCTGACAACATAAAATATACCTAGTTGACATAACCGCTTGTATAAATCACTCAACTAGCTTGAATTTTTTACTGCCACCCGTGTTAACATACACTGTTCACACTTACCAGAGAAAAAGTTGTTGAGAAATTTGGAAGCTTGGCTATTATTCAGGAAGAATGTTTTTATAAAAATGTGTCCCAAATTTCAACACATATAAGAAAATTAATTGTTATAAATACACATGTTTAAGTAGTAATTTATAAATAGAGTGCAAAGATTGTTAGTAAACGTATATAGAACAAACAAGGTAACATACGTGGACGATAATATTTACAGAAAATAATACCTATTCATACTATTATTGTTTTCTATACGCATAAGATAATTTTACGAAATATAGAAGAGAATAAATTACTGTGTAAACAAAACTAATACGTAAATAAACGAACGAATCAATTTGTACTTGTGGGAATGTATGACCTTATCTATATTTAATGTAACGCAATTGACAATTCAGGAAATAATTTTCTCTCAGTTGCTTTGTGATTTTCGTGCTGACATGTTAGTGGGTCATGCAATGTGGCTCAGCATATTAATAATTTTAATTTTGAACAAACTATAATATAACTAACAGTTATAGATGCTTGTCTTGTTATTTTTTTATCATTGCGTACTAGTTATATTTTTGCGGTGACTAAGGGCTAATATACGTATATTAAGTTCCAGCTCAATTATTTTTATTTGTTCTTGAAATAGATATATATTTTAAAGTATTACAGCATAATAATTATGTGTTTCTTTTTCAGGTGGGTTCACATAATTACAATTCTTATTACTGGCAGTTATATTACGACGAAATTTGGTAAGCTCTTTAGAAATTGTGTATTATATTCAACATATTACCAGAAGGCTTAAAGTTTTCATTTCTAGTATAAAATCGTATACACCGAAGTAATTAATATAAATTCAACAAAGAGTTGGTTTATTTTTTAAATAACTGTTTTTTACAAGAATTTTGATGTCTGATACTAAGTTAACGAGCACTCGAATGTCATTTTCCACCTGTAGAGACAGTAAATTTATGTTGTAAAATATATGTTAAGATGAACGAAAGCGATACGAATTGTCCATTGATATTTAAAAATCATTTACAACTCTAATGGCAAGAAGCATCGCGAATATAACATGAACAATTTGTTGTTTTCATTCTAACCAACAAAATAGTTTGTATTTTTATTACATTTTTTAGTACTTTCACTAATTCTGCTTATATGTCTTTAAAGTCGTGTAGCTCCTTGACTAAAACGAATGAGAGACATGCTAAACCCGTGGGCTACCCTCTACGCGTTGGTAATTTTTTCACAAAAATAATACAATGGTTCAAATGGACTTATTAAATAAATAAATAAATAAATAGAGTTGTAAGTAATTAACCAAAGCGGTGGTGGTATCAGCTTGTTAGACTTTTACTCTGAAGGTAAGGTCAGGTCAGGTTCAGCTCCCAGTACCGGAACATTTTTAACGAACGTTTCATCAGCGAGTTATTCTGCCAAGTAAGTCTTTTTTGGAGTAGAAGTGTTTTCACTTTCTGTGGTTTCCACGTTAAGGGACGTAGGTGCTCTATATCTGTAATACATTCAAAATGTGCAACACAGGCGTAGGAGAGAAGATCACTACGTCTCGTAAGAGACAAAGCATTCAAAGATGAAGACATAACTAACCTAGGCCTGTCTCGATAGCTAGATAAATCTTGTGTTTTCCTGTGTTTCATATTCTTTTATGCTATTTAAAAATGCACAACGCAGGCGTAGGAGGGAAGATCACTATGTCTCGTAAGAGACAAAGCGTTCAAAGAAGAAGAAGTAACTAACCTAGGCCTGTCTCGATGCCTATATAAATCTTCTGTTTTCTTGTATGTACAGTGAAGTCTCCATTAAGCGGACACCGAAGTTCCACACTTTTTGTCCGTTTATTGGAGGCGTCCGCTTAAAAGAAACAACCATGTCCGGGTATAGGAAGTGTCCGTTTAAGAGAGAACACAAAAATTATTAAAACATGCAGAAAAGTGTATTTTATTGAACATAACTACAATAATTATAATTATAAATAATTATTGCCTACGAACACCGCAGTTAAACTGCTTAATATAAGTTTGAATTTATAAAATTCATAAATCAACAAGTTCTGCGTTTTACAAACTACAGTAAATAAATACAACGTCGAAATTAGTTTTGCGAAAACCGTGATAAGGCTCAAATATTTATAACAGGAAGTACTAGTATTAAATTTCACCAGGACGGTGACATAATGTAATATGCGCAAATTAGATGTCCGGTTAACGGGGGCAATTTTTCCTAAAAATGAGACTTATGAACTGTCCGTGTCCGTGTATTAGAGGGTCCGGTTAAAAGAGGCTACTTAACATGTGTTAATAATAGAAGAACATTGGTTCTACGAAATGTGTCCGTTTATAGGAAGTGTCCGCTTATAGGGAGTGCCCGTAATAGGAGGTTTCACTGTACTTTGTTTTCTTTTTTGCTGTTTCTTCCTTCTGATGTTTTTCTCTGTTACGTAATACCCTATTCATTTTGTATTTGTTTGTTCCCCTAACTTTTTGTTTATTTTATAGAACATCTTCCATAGCTCTATGTTTCGTATTTCCCCGATTTTTTTATTTCAATGGGACAGTCTGATTTTTGCTGGTAGGGTGATGGAGAGACCTACAAAATAAATTTCCTATGGAATTGACCTAACAGAGTTGTACGTCATATGTTATAAAATATTACAGCGATTGATAGTCCATTTTGAAGAGTATCATACCGAAGTTACGTACGTACCTACTTATACGTAAATATGAAAAATAATAGAGATTAAATTTTTGAGTTGCAAATCGTTATTAAAATAAGTTGTTTTGCAGTTAAATAGTTCTGCTGGCCTAATGTTTGTTATTGTCTAATTGTTATCAAACAATTTTGGTACTAATTGCTTATGTATTTCTTAATTTCTAATGATATTACGGTAACACTGAAACGGTTGCGACCTGTAATTTTCAAATGAACTCATCAAACTGAAGTTTCTTATTACTCGTAATGATTGCACTAACTATCATAATTTAATCTACAAGTAAATAAACTATCGAGATGTAAGTACTGTACTTTGTAAATGTGCGTAACCGTTAGCATATTATGTAAATGTTTATTTTTTTTTGAAGAACATGTCATTGCACCGAAGTTTCTTCTGTGGAGGTTGTATTTTAAATCAACGATCAAAATCAACTGGACTAGCATATACTGTAGGTAAATCTAAATTTTTAATTGAATCGAAAACTATATTCGTTTGATACATAAACATACGTACGAATGTAATACATGTCAGAAGGTAGGGCTTTTATATTAGCATGAGGTTTGATAATATTAAAGTTGTGACAGGTGGAAGGGATATGGAATTCATATACAAAAATATTTTTTGCTTTTATGATTTTCTTGACTATCTTTTCATTGACTTTCTATTTTTTACTTACTACTTTATATTACTGCATCCCGAATTCAATCCCATATTCTTGTTATTTGCATCGGTAAATGCAATGACAATGAGAATGACTGCTACCGTTTTTATAACCTCCACCATTGTTTTTTACGTAAACATTGCACTCGATGGCCCTTCTGATTTTTGACTTCGTAAACGAACACAATACAAACACATTCGAGATATGCTGTATTTTCTTTTTGTCTGCTGTGGGTTGTATATTTTTATTATTAAAAAAGTAGCCTGTAGCAGCAATTCTGTCTCCACCTTATTTAAAATGCATGTAAATCCCCCGCTACATTACATATACGACGACTCTATCCCACTAAAATACGGATGTTTCTATATTCCCGTATTCAATGTTTTTGTTTGCATTTCGGTTTTTTGTTTTTCCCTGGGGTTTCGGGGCGATTTAGTATTCAGTATGCCCCTCATTTAGTATCTTTCGTCACATTCTCGCTTGCACCGCCTATGCACAAGAGAGAGAATGATCGCTGGCGTGTACGAGTTCGTTCGAGGCACAGCGTAATCAATTACAGCAAAGATATGAAGTCTGCTGTGCATTCGAAATGTTTTAACTGATACCAATTCGGTGGATATGGTGTGAGTGGATTAATGTTGCGCCCCTGGACATACGATAACCTCTCTGTTTCAAAGGGTGTTTGAACAGTAAAATGTTTACACCGGGCGTTGAGACTGAATAATAGAAATTGAATTATATGTGATTGCTTTAAAATGAACCCCATAAATGTGTTTTTAGATCCATCCGGTACCAGTTATCGATCTCTATTAAATACACTCCAAAATGAGCTTTCTGAATTTTTTATAAGAATATCTGGACAGGTGAAATAAGGGAAGCAAACAAATGATTTATTGCTTTTATAACGACGCGGCTACGATACTGTCATAAAATAGAAATGGGACGCGAAAATTGAGATGAATTGAATGATCACTTAGATAATTCAAGTCGCATTTTCTGGATTGTTGAACTCTCACGCCAAATTTCCATTTTCTGGTGGTATTGTTTCGGGTGAACACGTATTGCTTTAGACTGGGAGTTGAGATTTTACATTGCTCCAGGGAAGCGATAGCTTCTTAGATAGAAGCGATGAACCCGGATACCTAATAGGTATAATAACTAGTTTATGGCGTAACTTAAGATCATTACGCTGGACCTTAACGACCTTAAGACTGAATGTTAACGAGACGGTTAAACATTAGGTCAGGTTGTTCCACACAGTAGTTTGCGAATTAATATCAACACTGCTAAATTTTTGAAAACGCGACTGTTATTGTTCGGGATAATTAAAAATAACTATTTACGTCTTCTTCTTCCTCTTTAATCGATTATTTCTTTGCAAAAACTATGCGCAAATATGGTTCAATAAATAAGTTCACTGCTGTATGAAAAACTTATTTCCGCTTTGCTGTTTCACAAGCATGATGGTATAGGGATCCCTGATGATATTCTTCACTCTTCCTCAAGGTCTGCAGCCTATCATATGTGTTTGTATAGCTAGTTTCACAAGATTACTTCTGTTTACATCGTAAGATGTGACCAAAATATTCTAGTATGTGCTTGTTCGATCATGATAAATGTTGTGACGTGCTTGTTTCAACTGAAGTTTAGCAGTTCTTGTATTCTTCATTTTCTTCCTCTTCCTCGTTTGATTAGGGCATCCTACTTCTATTGTCCAAGTAATTTAATTTAATTTTCTTCTCTAATTCTTATATTCGTCCAGTGTATTCTTGGCATTCTTCGAGAACACCTCGGAGTTTTCGATTTCTTTCCTATATTGTTTATATGTAGGTATATCATATAATTCTGTAGTACCCCGACACCAATGATGTTATAGAGAGTGATATTGCACACTACCGGCTATACAACTTTGTGACATCAAGCCAGCATACAAATGGTGTGGTGTCTCCAAGGGTTTGTAAATAGGTACAAATGGATGCTATAAATCTTCATAGAAGAAAATCGTTAATAATTATTTTCAGTACATGTATTTGGTGTTCTTAAGTAATTCCATAGCGGCGTGCGCATGCCACGTCCACTTTCTATGACATCCTTGCTTAACACCTAACGATTTTTTATAATCCCAATGAGGACTGCGTGAGGAAAATGGGGATGGAGGTTATTGCATGGATATCTCAAATATACGATTGGACCATCCTCAGTTTAGCCCGAGCTTTTCGAAATGTTGGTACGTTACAAAAGTGCACACTTGGTTTTCACTCTCGTCACAGACGATAATGCTGTGGAGCGTCGATCAGCGTGACGCAATCAAATTTTACGTGAAACTTGGAAAAGAAGCTACAGAAACCTTAAGAGATGCTCAATGCAGTATGGAGAAGCATCTTTGCCGTCAGCCCAATTTTTCAACTGGCCCAAGGCCTTCAAGGATGAAAGGAAGACTGTTGAGTATGAACGGCGCTCAGGGAGACCGAAACGTCAAGAACCGATGAAAATGTGGCCGTTATCCTGGCTGCTCTGGATCGGAACCGATGTTTGAGGAGAGGAGTTTTACGAGTGAGCCCCGACGTTGCCAAAACGCGGATCCTTCACCATGACAATGCACCGAGTCACACATCATTGGCTGTGAGAAAGTTTTTGTACTGGAAAACATTCCTACCCTTCCTCGTTCACCCTACCACCCTGACTTTGCACCATGTGACTTTTTTGTTCAGCAAAATTAAAACTCGCCTGAGAGGACACCATTTTGGTACTGTTGGAAACGTCCTGCTAGGCGTGACGTGGGCTCTGAACAGCATCTCACACGTCGCTGAAATTCATGTTCAGTCCCAGGGAACGTCCTTTGAAGAATGGAGCCTAATTGTATGTTTTTTCAATAAAGTGACTTTTAGGAAGTCATTCTCATTACTTTTGGTTCGCACCTTGTGTTCCTGGGTTCCTATATCACTTTTGAAGATGGCAGTACAGAGAAAATATATTTCCCCTTACACCACTTAGCTGAAATATGAACACTAAAATAAAGTGGTCGAAAAGGAATAAATGCCTTTAAAATATGGTACTGGAGAAGAATATTATGGACGAATAGAAGAAGTAGTTCCTTCATTTTAGTTGGTTTGAACATGCCCTATCTATATTCAACCAAATACTATATATTTTGGTTACATCTCAAGGAAAGATAGCTGTAACTTTAACAAATTAGTTATGTAAGGAGATACTGAAGGCTCTAGACCTCAAGGAAATTACGATAACAATAAACAGATCAACTAAACACCCGTACGACAAACTGTAGATTATAAGTACTTATGTCTATACGGCAGTTGATAAATTTTATTAATTCCTTGGTATATTGATCACGATGCTAGTGTTAAAAAGTATATAGTCTGAAGAAGTTCTGTGGGAAAATGTTCTAATATATTCTGGTAGCTCTGGCTATTGATCAGTCTTTCAACTGGTACGATACCTCTTCATGTAGATACGCCAGCCTCGGAACATTTTCAATATGTGTTGATGTAAGTTTTTAGTTGTAACTCCTTCTGATGTATCATGATTGCATTCCTGTGCTAAAAGCATGTCACATTTGAGACTTACATAACAGTTGTTTACATATATAAAGCTACAATTTCTTCTCGTTTCTCTGGCTTGATATCCATGTTGGAGAACTAACCACAGAAAGGTAGTGAAATAACGTTAATTATAACCAATAACCAAAAGCATGTTGTGCGTAACAACAAATATAATCTGCTGGGAACATTTAATGGAAAGAGGACACGAAAGACGTCTAACATCGTGGCTGCGGAATGTAAGACAGTGGACCGGACTGACATCGATAGATCTGTCTGTGCTGCATGTAACAAGATGAGATGGGCCGTAATGATATCCAAAGTCCAGTGACGATACGGTACCGATAGAAGAAGAAGATGCATGCAAAAATACATGAATAAACAGACTACATATGAAAACTTGGAACACAATAATAACAGGCACCTACAAAAAACCTAAAATAAATTGTAAAATGAGAATTAGAAGTCACGTATTAGAGAGAAAAAAGAAAAAAAATCAATATATGGTTAAATAAGTTGTATAAATTAATCAAAGGCAGTGCTTAGAATTAAAAGTCAAAGTGTTCCATTAGTAAGTATTGCAATTTTTTCTTCCTCTCTCTGTGTCTTTCTCTCTCTTGCTTTCTCTCTCGCTCTCTCTCTTTCTCTAGCTCTCTCTCGCTCTCTCTTTCTCTCTCTCTCTCCCTCTCTCTTTCTCCCTCTCTCGCTGCCTCTCTCTTTTACACACACACACAAACACACTGGACAGAGACTTCAAGGTTAACCAAGCAAACAAAAGCCATAAAAAGAAAATTCCAGCGAAGCTCCTCGAGTAGACGTATCTGTAATATTGAATTGACAGTATACCGCCTCTATAATGCCACCATTTGCTTGTTAAAAGCATATTTCAATGCAAAATGTTTATAGTTGCTACAGTTAGAGACTTTGTATATGAAACTACCACTGCTGAGAGTCTACTACGTTGGATGCATATTAATCTATACCCACCATTTTTATAGATTCATAAAATTTGGATGTTTATGATAACAATGATTTCATTATTATGCCGCTTTCACCATCAATGGAATATAGACTATTAGCTCATTCTAGAATTTAATTCTGTTTCAGTAACTTACCGGAAAATGCATCATAACAAAGATATTAGGGTCTTAAATCAAATTAAATCAGTTATTACGGAAATATTTGTAACATACATTTTTTAAACGAAGCTGCCAAACAAACCGTAGATCATTGACTACGCGTTCAGTTAGTATTACTTTAATATCCACAATAGGATCGTTTACTAGTATTTGCATTTACTAAATAAAAACATGCATGTACATCGCTAGGTATTGCTCAAGCACTATATATAAAATTAAATTAATGTTAGTCGACTGCAAAATAACAATTAAATTTATACTTTAAAAAGATTCTACCTAGGGCACGGAAAACGCCATAGTCCGCTGACACGTTATCCCTATTTGTTGCCTCTTTTGTGTAGATCTATTATCGCTCATAAGAGAGTAAAATGCAAGGTCACATTTTGTAGGTAAGTTATAGGGAAATTTGTATGTAAATATTAAAGTAGGTGCCCGCTTGCGCCGAACACGTAATTAGTTGTGTTTGCTGATTTGCATTAAAGAAGTGTATAATAAACAATGTGTGTATGTACTGAAATTTCGAAAGAGACTAAATGCAAACCATATAAAATATCACTAAAGTCAAAATACATTAACGTATCAGGAAGCAATATCAATACAAGAGTCCGTAGAAAAAAGTATGCACTATGAAGTCACACAAATTGCGTAACTTTCAGGGTTTCACTCTTTATTAGTGTTTTCGGGATTGGATTGTCATTTATTTTAAAGACGAAAAAGTATTTTTTATAGAGATTTTTAATTTAAATTACAAAAATTGTTCTTTCTGGTGTAAAATATTTTAAGACCTAAAACTTATTTTCTAGAAATTTTGAAACAAATAATAAGCATACTTGTATGTTTACCTACTAAAAAAGAGAGAGCTTATAAATATTTTTATAATAATACAACACGTCAGTTGGAAATCACATTTTATAAAAGCTGCTCGTTGTGTGCAGATTGCACGCAGCAAGTGCCGTAGTAATTTGCATAAACGACAGCAAAACCTCTAAGTAGCATACAAAAGCGAAGCCGTTGATCCGCTTTCACGATATTGTAAAACCAAAACACACATAAAAACTAATATTGCTAATAAATGTATCCAATCCTTGGCTTCAAATTTCGGCAATTCTGAACTCGCTTGCTTCGCGTCTGCCTTTATCTTTCCAATTTATGCAACACGGCACAACAGTTAAGAATCATAGCTGAAAATTATTACCGAAATTGGCCTGAATACGACATCATAGAAAGCCATGGTAACGATCCCCACGTGCCCTAGTAGGTGGTGATTTTACATGGCCGACCTGATTTCGAACCTATAGCTGAATGGTCAATTTTATGAGCAATTTACCCAGCAAGTGGTCGGATGGGTCGTAATACATGCATGAAATGAATGGCCAATTAATGCCGAGTGAAATTTCGTGTTTCTGGGATCATAATCGTATAAGCGGATGTATTTCTTAAGCTTGCTTATTGGCTGTAAGTCGTTTTAGTGAAGAAGCAATGGTCTGATTTTACGAGAATATAAACATAATTTGTAATTAACAGATTGATCGTTAATATTTATGTATTTAGGAATATGATAGAAATGATCAATTTGATTTTTATTTGCTAGTAGTATAAGAATTGCGTCGACCATTTCAGTAGTTCTCGGAATGAAATATAGATAGCATTAGCAGTTGTGAAATGCTTAGTGCATAGAACTATTGCATCTAGCATATAAACAGCTACAGAATATCAAGATATTCTGTCAAGTAGTTGTTTGTATGAGCTTTTTTGAATAAAAGGTTTATGTACGAGGGTCATTTTTAAAGGAAGAATCATTTGCACATATTAACAACGCAAGTTTAAGATTTGTCTTAACTTGTCTGCGACGCTGTCCGTTATTTCTGACCTCTTGAGTGTCTCAGACATTATTTTTCAGTAGCATTTCATTAAACATGTCGATAGTAAATTTCGCCGATTGTGATGGGTGATTCATTTTTGACAAGCAAAAACATTCATCTAGCTGAAATTAATCGACAGCTAGTTACAGTGTATGGGGAAGGTGTGATGAAAGTGGCAAATCGGATGAAACAATGTCGTTTATTCAACGCGTGGAGAACAAACGTGCATGATGAAGAAAGATCTGGACGCCCATCTGTCATCACCAAAGAATTTGAAAACTGCTGTTGATGCACATATTCCACAAAAGAGGTCATTCACAATTGATTTCCCTAATGATTCCTGTTCTGTTGTCAGTGAACATCTACACTACAAGAAAAATTGGGTGGGTCCCAAGAATGCTGACGCCAGAACATAAACAGAAGAGAGATCGCTCCTATACAGAAGGAGGTGGATTATTGGTTCGTATTCTCTTGATTGGCACCATTCAAATTCTCTGGCCAAACCCAAAAAATAGGCACCTTCAATCAGGAAAGTCATGACAACGGTTTTTTGGGACCGGCATGGCATGTTTCCGATTGGTTATCTGCTTCGAGCTTCAAGGAGAAACCATCATTGCAGAAAAGCACTGCGAAACCTTAAAAAGTTACATGCGCTATTCAAAGTAGGTTGGTATGGCACGTTCACTAACGAGGCATACCTCCTCTACAACGCGCATTTCTCAAAACATTGGAGAAAAATTTTAATGGAAGGTACAGGACCTTCCTCCGTACAGTCCGGATCTGGTGCCATATGACTTTAATTTCTTCCTTCAATTAAGGGAAAATACGTGTAGACCAATGACTGCGTTTACTAAACTGTCACTGACTGGTTCGAGGAACAGGCGGCAGTGTTCTTAAATGGGGGACCATCAAGCTCGTCCCCGATCTCAAAAATTTTGCATGTCAACGGTGTTTGTGTTACAAAATAGATGAAGACATATTTTCACTGTAAAAACAAGGATTTTGAGTTATAATAAATTGTAGTCAATTTATGACAAAACGATTCTACTTCACATCATCACAAACCATTGAAAAATCCATGATATGGATTTTGGATGATCGCCATTAAAAGTTTTTAAAATTGTTAAGGATCTCAGAACTTGCATATCGTAACTATACTACACAGAAAAAAAAAAACTTGTCTGCTACAGTTAAAATAATTTAGCACTATAGTGACAGTGAAGATTTTGTGTAATTTTAACAAGTTTCATTGCTATAAATATTTAACTGTTTTACACAAATATATTAGCTCTTCTAAATAACTTAATTTGTCTAATATTTATAAGCAACTTCACTACTACTAATAACTCTTTTGTTGTAATCAATAAATGGTTTTACTCTGAGAATCAAAATATTTTGCTCTATTGCTCTATTACCATTAGCAATTA
>JABXWE010016914.1:0-14520 GCA_014611495.1 Limonius californicus | reverse complement strand
TATAGAGTTATTTGGCGTTGAAGATATGGCTTCCTTTTCGACCGCCAAACTAGCGCTGGTTTTCATGCAAAGGCTATAACCGCAAACGTTTTTAAGAGTTCGCTTGAGCGACAGCCTATAGATCTGGCCGTGTCCGTCCGTCTGTTCACCTCCACCACACAACTACCCCCACCCCACCCCTATTTAAGAAGTAGTTTTGGAGTCTAAAAAGAAGTTACAGCATAATACAATTTTTAATTTCACAACTTTGAAATGAAATACCTACTTAAACAGAAAGCCAAATTAAAAAAGGGAAAATAGTAAAAAAGTTTTTGGTAGTTCTTTCACTAGAATTTAGATTTTTTGCTTGAGGAGGGTCCTGCTTCTTCCGGTGAAGTGATGGACGTGACAGATTGTTGAGATAGTGTCACTGGGTAGGCTTCATCTGGAAGCAGTAAATCCAAATCCTCTTGGTATTCTTCCTCATACCCTGACTGAGCCGATTATTTTCCTAAATTCCACTAAATCGTTGCTTGAATAAACTTTTCTCTCAACATTGCCGTGGCTCGGTTTGATTAACAATATTTGTCGTTCGGGCGAGGTTAAAGCCGTAAGTAGAACCATGAGATCATTATCTTCACCTATTACTGCAACGTTGGCATTTACCTCGGATTTTTCTATAGCAGTTTTAATAATTAATGTATCAGCGTCGTCAGATGCTTCTCTAACGTCTATTTCTAGATTTCTAAGTACCACTGAAAGAGAGGAAATAAGCCCTGACTTATTCTTTTCGTTGGAAAGAAAATCCACCTGCTTGACGGTGATCACTATTCACTCATCAAAATGTATGTCCACCGACTTCTTCAGCTTGTATCTTCGGCTTTGTTTCGCTCTCTTAGTATTGCACTCGGTGGAGGAATAACCATCAAACACCACAGTACAACTTTTGCCCAAGTAATACTTGAGAAGGTATTTGATGTAGCAGCGGCAAATTGTTGAAGTTTTTGAATCTTTGTGCCACAATACCTCGTGCAACAAGAAACCACCAACCACAACAATATCCAAGTCGGGGAAGTTAATTTCTGCAGTTGACACTTCAAACATATCACACAGGGCAGAATTTTAGTTTTCCGCATCCCATTTTCCTCAAACAACGATAATGGAAAGGGAGCCACCCCATACTTCATGTACGTCGTCAGGTCTTCATCGGTCTGCTTGCGGATGCTTATCCTTTAGATATCATCAAAGGGTCACACTGTCTAACGAAAGGGAATGTGGAATGAAGGAAGGAGGGAAGGAGGGAACGATTGGTCGGTCTGTTGTGTTTTTCAAGGTCGGCGCGGGGCCCCACGGCCTTGCCCACTCCCTTCAATCCTTAAGAACTCACTACACCTTCAGTTCTCGATTCGATAAATCTACCAAATAATGTATAACTATTATAGATTCGAAAAAAATATATAGCATCAAAACTACTTCTGAAATAGGGATAGGGTGGGGGTAGTTGTGTGGGGGTACTGATGGGATAGTGATGCTAAAATATAGCCTCTCCTGTCTAAATATCAACCCCGCCTTCCCGTGGTGTAGGTACCTTATCAGTGGCGTGCGGTGACTTTGGAAGTGAGGGATGCATTTGTATTAGGAAATTTTCAAATGGGGATATACGCGGGGTCTGGGTCAGTTTGGTCAGTAGAAAGGGGGACGTCCGGAAATGTTTTTGAAAAACGAGCTTCTAGAATGCAAATTTTAACATATTTCTTGAAATATTTTTGGCCTTAAAATAAGCATAAACCCGCCCGAAAAACTAAACTAAAAACAAAATAAAAACTTTCTCGATTGAATGCCTAACGCTAATTATTTATAGCGCACGTACCCGCATCAGGAAAGGAATTATTCAATAACTTATATCTCGAAACGTGGCTTTGCAGAAGTAGATATTAGCGAAACGAAACCCTTCGCGACGCTGCGCTGGACTGTGGCAGTCGCTCAGAGAACTGCCGGATTCAATTTTCATATTGCATCCAGTCACGATACACATACACATACACCCATACAGTGTATGTGTATCGTGCATGCAGTGCATCGCGTCGGCTATTCTGGTCGGCAGCAGTTTACTGCAGGCAGCGTAGGCCTAATAAGGCGGATTCATTTATTGAATTGCATCATCCACTTGCACCGTCATCTTGGACCGCCCGGCGCGGTGCGCCGGAGGAACGCTGATAAGCCTTGGATTCAGCGTACACAAGTGCATCCGCGTTGTTGCCAGCAATGGTACTTTATAAAAATTTACAGTATTTTGAAAAGTTGTAGAAATTCGAAAGCAAAACTTGGAAATTCACTTAAAATATATACATTTAACTGCTAGCTGGAAATTTTAGGGGATGCATTGCTTCCCTTGCATCCATGGACCGCACGCCACTGTACCTTATTATTACGGAGTGGACTCTGACGACCGAACAAAAGCGGAACCTAAGAACAAGTACGAAGGAAATATCGTTGCATACCAACTCACTGAGGCCGGTCTGGAGGTTAAAGTTGGCAGTCCCATCACCAGACTCGGGCGCTGTGGGCCAATCACCTGCGAGCCTTAAATCACACAATTCCTGAAACCGCAACAAAGAAACGCAAGACGAATCACCAGATGACGACTTTTGGCGCTAAAATACGGACAAGAATTGGTTATTGGAACATAAGAACAATGCTAGAAGCCTCCCGTTTAGCACAAGTAACAAAGGAAATGAGTAAGTATAGACTCGAAATCTTGGGACCAAGTGAAACTCGATGGAATGGCACCGGAGAATATACCACCGTAACAGGCGAAACACTAATTTTTTTTGGAAAACCCATAGGAGAAAATAAAGAAAGTGGAGTGGGTATACTTATGAAGAAATCAGCCAGGAAAGATTACTGAAATGGAATCCAATCTTGGATCGCATAACAGCACGCTTTCACTCACATATAAGAAAGATACATTAACCAATGCTATGCACCAACTGAAGCAGCCCCAATTGAAGAAAAGGACGAATTCTACCATGCGCTCTCAACTACAATAAGTAATATTAAGGAAGGAAATATAACTGTCTTAATGGGAGATCTAAACGCATAGGTAGGACAAGATAACACAAATCTAGAATCAGTCATGGGTCAACATGGAATGGGTCATATAAATGCAAATGGTGAACTCCTTGTAGATCTATGTACAAACCATAACCTAGTTATCGGCGGTACTTTATTCCCGCATGAGGAAATACATAAGGGCTCCTTGGTCTCCGCAGATAAACGCATAGTAAACCAAATCGACCACTTAGCCATAAATAGAACATCAACAGTCGTAACAACAACAAATTTTAACTTAGGAACCCCGAAATCGAAGAGGTGAATGAATTTATATAGCTGGAAAGTGTTATAACAAAAGACGGAGATTCAAACGCAGATCTCGCCAGCAGAATCCAGAAAGCTAGAAAAGCCATGGGCATGCTTAACAACGTATGGACCTCAACACAATACGAGGTCTGATCAAAATGTATCCAGAATGGCTTTATTTAAAAATAAATTACAAGATTTATGAAATTAATATTTAATCGCCTCCAAAGTAATCCCCTTCCGAAGCCACACACTTAGTTCAGCGTTGCTGCTATTGCTCGAAACATTTTTTAAATTCTTCTTCTGAAATAGCGAGCAGTTGCTTCATCGTGTTCTGCTGTATCTTCTCAATGTCTTGAAATCTTTTTTTCGGGAATATATAAAAGCCGCTAGGAGCCAGCTCTGGCGAATAAGGTGGTTGACGGACCTGTGTAATACGGTGCTTAGCAAGAAACTGCTGCACAAGTAGCGATGCGTGGACAGAAGCATTGTCATGATGCAATTGCCACTCACCATTCTCATGCAAGTCCGGCCTTTTCCGACGAATTGCGTCCGTCAAACGTCGCAGATCTTGGCAGTAATACTCCTTGTTGATTGTCTGGCCCGATGGAGCGTATTCATGATGCACAATATTCCCTTGTAATAGAAAAAAAACAGTCAGCAACGTCTTTACATTGCTGCGGCTTTGTGGTGCTTTTTTTAGGTCTGAGAGACTTTGGGGTCTTCCACTGTGAGGATTGGGCCTTAGTTTCGGGATCGTACCCATAAACCCACGTTTCGTCGCCAGTTACGATTGTTTTTACAAAGTTTTCGTCGATTTTGACGCACTCAAGCATTCAGTAGCAGCTGAAACACGGGCACGTTTTTGCTCAACTGTCAGGAGTTTTGGTACAAATTTGGCTGAAACGCGTCTTATACCCGAATCGTTCGTAAGAATTGCTTGAACTGAACCCAAACTAATGTATAGGTCTGAAGATAACTCACGAATAGTGATTCGGCGGTTTTCCCGCACAGCTTCAATATTTTTTTCACTTTTGCTGGTTGTAGGTCTTCCAGAACGCGGATCACTCTCAGCACTTTTACCGACCATTTTTAAAGCGTTTATACCACTCGTAAACTTGTGCACGGCTCAAATAATCTTCCCCATAGACTTTCTGTAAATTTAAATACGTATTTTTGTAAGTGTCTCCAAGTTTTTGACAAAATCTGATATAAATTCGTTGATCACCTTTTTCAGACATGATAAATGCGCCAAACAGTTACACATACGTCACCAAAAATCATTACTGTGAAAAAACCGACTGAGTAAGGCCAATGTAATTTACAGCACATGTGTAATAGATGCCAAGGTCCCTTTATGCAAAACCACATCTCTCAGTGTTCAGTAATTGCAAACTTATGAAACCATTCTGGATACATTTTGATCAGACCTCGTATTCCAAGGAGACCAAGATCCGCCTTTTTAAATCCAACGTAAATCTCCTATTATTATATGAAGGTGAAACATGGAGAGTCACTAACCAAACAACCCAACGTCTACAAGTATTCGTAAATAAAGCACTACGAAGGATTTTGCGCATTTTCTGGCCAGACAGAATAAGTAACGCTGTAAGTAACTATGGACTACGACCAAACAAGAAAAAATCGAAATTCAAACAAGACAACGCAAATGGAATTAGATAGGCCACACACTCAGAAAACCAGAAGACAGCATTCCCAAAAAAGTTCTAGATTGGAATCCTCAGGATAGTAGGGGAAGAGGAAGACCAAAAACAACTTGGCGAAGATCTGTACATAACGAAGCAGAAAAATTGAGAAAAACATGGAATGAAATTAAAACACTAACAGACCCAGATGGAAGAACTTTGTTGAGGCCGTATGCTCCTTGCCGGAGTAAAAGAACCGTATATATATATAATGCTTGAGAAGGTACTTGATGTAGCAGCGGCAAATTGTTGAAGTTTTTGAATCTTTGGGCCGCAATACCTTGTGCAACAAGAAACTACCAACCACAACAATATCCAAGTCGGGGAAGTCCATTTCTGCAGTTGACATTTCAAACACATCATACAGGGCTGATTGTTTAGTTTTTGTTTGGTGGGGGATGGTAAGGAATAATAAATTAATAACCACAAACAATCAACATGAGAATGTTAATTATATTGACGTCTTAGAATTTAGATCATACACTGTATGATCTAAGATTGACGTCTTTAAATGCATCAATCTACAGCACATGTACGACATGGACGATCGGTCGGTCTGTTGTGTTTTTCAAGGTCGGCGAGGGATCCCACGGCCTTGCCCTCTCCCTTCAGTCCTCAAGAACTCACACTACACCTTCAGTTCTCGGTTCAATAAATCTACCAAATAATTTATAACTAACTACAGATAGGAACAAGATGTATAGCATCAAAACTACTTCTGAAATAGGGGTGGGGTGGGGGTAGTTGTGCGGTGGAGGTGAACAGACGGACGGACACGGCCAGATCTATAGGCAGCTCAAGCGAACGCTTAAAAACGTTTGTGGTTATAGCCTTTGCATGAAAACCAGCGCCTAGTTTCAATCGAAAAGGTAGCCCTGTCTTCAACGCCAAATAACTCTATACCTATTACAGATACGAAAAAAAATTATAGCATCACTTTTGTAGCAAATATTATAAGCTTTATTTTTGTATATGACTATATTTTTGCTAGGACCAACAGTTTCCGAGATAAAAGCGAAAAACCGAAAAAGTACCATGTTGCACGTCACTGCCGCTACAGCACTAGACACCTCTAAGCGTGCCAAGTTTCAAAACTGTTGGAGTTATTTTTATGTTTTGGCCTTTTTAGCCCTTTGTTGACTGGGCTATATAGAACTACATTAACTTACATATTTAAAACTATCAGCAGTGGCATGTTATAACTGCATGGAGCCTCTGGTAAATTTGAATTTCCCCGACCCATGTACAGTGTTGAAAATTTGAATTGAGGCATTTTTTGTGGGAAGAAGATTTTATGGGGCGAAATCGTCCGGTCATAATCTCTTGGATTCATACAGCCGTGCTTCACACCGGCATTCTAGGGTCCCCAAATATGCCGCTAGATTTTATGTTGATATTCTTCCTACAGTAACCAGTTTATAAAAGATTGACCCCTGTTATTGGGGGCCCCAGGCGATGGCTCTTTTTGTCCATAGAATGAAACCCCATGGTTATTTATTTTTTTCTCTTACTAGGGATATCCCCGTTTGTCCGACCTTTTATTCCAATTTAATTTTATAATCCATCAAAATTTAAATAATTTAACTGATACTACTTGTTATTTAATGTCATTTTTCTTTTGTTAAATATTAAATAAATGAAGATTTTAGGAGGTAATTTTTGTACCCATCATGGTAGATTTAAAGGTCATAGTTTGTTATATTTTGTGATATTATTTTTCTTATTGCAGATGCAGACCAGGCCATTATAATGACAGAGCAAGTGAAAAAAATGAAAACTGGCATGGAGCGATTACAAGAAATCATAAAAAAGTTCAACTGCACAGAGAAATTCAAGCAAGATATAGATTTCATCATAGCCAATGTGGGGCCTGCTCTGGCGAAATCTGAGGAAATGAAACAGAATGAACAAGCAAACCGTGATGCAGATAAGAAGAAAGCATGTTAAAAAATTAATTGAATAAAAATTATATCTTTGAAATCTTTATTTAAGAGCAAACATTGACTAAATTGTGCCTTTAAATAATTGCTACAAATGGGCTTTGATGTTTTCTGTCTGCCAGCTGGGATTGTCAGGATTGATAGGTTCTTCCATTGTAACTTCTGTGAAATTCAACTTCCAATCATGATCTACTAGCACAAGCGAATGAGTCCTGCAAGATGGGCAACTTTTTGACTAACCATTACTTATTTGTTTGTTATCTTACCGTGTACCATAAGCTGGAACAATTTTTACAAAGACAGCACTTAAAAATTCGTAACGATCCGGGGCCCTCCTTTTTAATTCAGGATCTGGTAAATGCCTAAAAAAAGCTTCAAAAATATTTTTTGAAAATTCAAAAACTTTTACTCACCTTTCTTCCCATTTTAACAACTTTAATAATTCACTAATTAACTGTTCTTGTTTTTCTGTTCTATTATGGGTTGAAATAATTGCAGCAAACTTATCGGTGCCATTGGTTACTTTGAGAAG
Organism: Limonius californicus; assembly: GCA_014611495.1. Lineage (NCBI taxonomy): Eukaryota > Metazoa > Arthropoda > Insecta > Coleoptera > Elateridae > Limonius > Limonius californicus. Next base: position 7,003 of record JABXWE010016914.1, on the reverse strand, counting down.
TGGAGTATCTGTTGAACTATTTCCAAATCCCAATATTTGTTCACCTTTATAGACAGAGCACCTATTTGGAACATTGCTTTCATGAAAAACGTTAGTATCTGCATCACTACAAACAGACCCGTTGATAACTAGAAGCAAAACAAGCAGGACGTACCTACCAACCTCAGTTCCACTGCTACAAAATTAAAAGCATTGTGACTTTTGGCATTTTTTTGTAGGTCTTCTATATAATCCTCAGCTGTGTTTGTGTTTTTGAGGTATTTTTCCACAATGGGGCCTCGACCTTCCACGTCATGTTGTCTTTCTTCACCAGTAAGGTTGAGAAGAGCCCCAAACCGGAAATTGTAGCTATCTGTTTTAGCTAATGATACGCCTAACCACATTCCTCCTTCCCTACCCTTTTCCATATCTCTTCCTGAAGTCATACGGATTAAGTAAACATAAAAGCTAAATAACATGAACTGCAGCCTCTACCTCCAATTACATTTGATTCTGGACAAAGAAATGCAGGTCGTGCAGGTCTGTGGTAATACTCATCTCTGTTTGAAGCTATTATAAGCCTATATTGTCCCTTTTGCGGAGCTGGATTCGTGTAGATAAATAAAATGCACATTCTTACGATTCGACCTATGAACAAACAGATTTATAACCATTAAATTTCATGTTAATTTTTGTTACAACAAAATTATTTTTTTTATTTATTTATTTAACATATGGCTATTTCAAATGGTAGTGCATTGTAATGAATAGGTACTGTAGTTAATGTTCACTGCGAACTAAAACGATAAAAATTTAAATTTTGTACAAAATATACATTTTGCAAAATATATGTAGATGGCGCTCAACACAAACAAGATTATAAATATTATTACAAATAAAGGCGCTAGAAGTTAATGCAATTAAAATTTTAACTCGTTTATGGTTAACACTGAACGATTGTTTTATTTTGTTTATCTATAGTTTTATTAAAAATTAACATGTAACACCACAAAATTGCAGACGTCAAGTTTGCATACAAAATTATCAAGTTGTACAATCAATAAAACGAAAAGGTCGATAAATGAAATACCTCATTTGACGCAACACACAAAAAAAACCAGTTTGTCCTTGCATAATACAAATTAAGCCAATAAACATATTTACAAGATGTCAGGGTCATAACCCAACTTTTCTAATGCGATATTAGAATGCGTATATTTTTTAGTTAGTCGATAAAATAACGTTCGCCCATCAGAAATGGATAACTCCGAATTACAATTAAAACAAGGTAAGTACCTACTTTAATATTACCTTGAAATTTCGGACTGTGTTCGACATCTGCAACAGCTGAGTTGTGTTTGTGAAGGTGACTGTGATTTTCGTCAACTAATTTTTTTTCTCAGAACATAACGATAGGTTCTTTTATCTTATCTAATTATTTGTTGAGTGCGTTATTGTTAAATTATTCTTTCATGTGATAAATAATCGAAGTCCTGAAGTTAGACAACCCATTGTACAGGAGTAGGTAATTGTTTTGTTTTGCATGTGCGCGACTATTTTTTTTTACAATTGAGACTATTTAATTTAAAATAATTATGTTTATTGAACAGTAACATATAGAAGTTTTAAAATCTAAAATCCCGTAATAAATTTTACCTTTTGTCCAACGGTATTCAAATCAGATTTACTTTAATAATAATACAAATTCGTTCGAAAGTTGTTGACAAAAATAATTTAAAGCTTGTGCTCAACTCCAAAAAACTGGCATTTTAACAATACTTTATCTAAATATTATCATTTCTCAGGCTCATTTCCATTATCACTCTTTAAAAGCTAATCTTGTCTGAGAATGGCCCATGAAATGATAACACACCCATTTATCTGTTTGTCTACATGTGTGGCACCGAAGATTTTAAGCTTAAGCAAACTTGAACTAAATGCTTCCTGGCAAAAGTCGTTAACTTTTAGAAGGCAACATGCGAAATAAATTTGGCTTAAAGTCTGGTAAAGTTGCGAATTTTTAAAACTTTTGTTTGAATTATTTCTATCTTTTTCACAGGTCAACCTGAGAGAATTCTGATACAGTTAACTCACTACAAGCAGAGGTATAATTGGGATTGTGGAATTTCCTGTGTGCTTATGGTACTGGCCAGAAAACATAGACAAACGCTTTTGAAAAATTTCTTTAACATTTGCAAAGAAGAAGGATTTAACAAGAGGTAGTTCGGAAGGTAATGTAAGCAGAAATATAAAAGAATAAATTTTTAGTACATGGACTATTGATTTGTGCTACTTACTTCGTCGGTACCAAGTAGAACATGAGTTTTATACAGTGACATTGGGTGTCCATCCAGGCTATAGAGAAAATTCGTTTTATAACAATATCCTAGAAAAGGTATGTAGAGAAAAACTTCTTGTAATAAATGTTTAAAAAAAACTCTGGTCACACAGCTTTTCTATAAGTATTTTATTTTCTTAATTCCGCCATAAAAAGATTTCGTAAGTGAAAATCAGTACCCTACAAGTAAAAACCAGAAATACCTGTACTCCATAGTTAGTTTTGAAAGGGACAATTTTTACTAAAACAAAAAAATTTTCGTTTATTGACATTTGACAGTCAGTCAAGCTTCAAAATATGTTAACAAGGCTAGAGCAAGCAACAGACCACAGATTTTTAAACACTTGTTATAATCCTTGGACTTAGTTGCGGTAATATTTACAAATTTAATTACTTTCCCTTTTATTACACAACCAGCTAATCATTATTAAAATTTCGAGGATGAAGATAGAATCAGACACAAATTCCAAGAAGGCAAAGCAAATGGAATTAATATACGAGAAGCATCTGTTAGTATACAATTTCTACTAGAACATCTAATGCAAGGACCTGCTATTTTATTAACAAATGCCAGGTTACTTACATGTGATGTGTGTAAATTAAACAAGCTCTCGGTTGAGTTGAGGAAGTGCCTACCATGGCCTGCCACGAGTTATCAAGGGCATTACATTGTTTTATGTGGTTATGACTTTGCTAATCGCAAAGTGTATTACAGAAATCCTTCTTTACATGATCGTGAGTATTATGCATTCATTAAAAAGAAATACAATGTAATTTTATTGTTTTCAAGGTATTTGTGTTATGTCAGTGGAGGTATTAGAGGAAGCTAGGAAAAGTTATGGAACAGATCAAGACCTTATACTTATTTATTCTTAATTTATATTGTTAATATTTTGAGTTTTGTAATAAAAACAATCTACCATTTTCTTTATTGTTTTATTTTGTTCGCAAATATGTAAGGAAGGATATTTCATAAGTTTAATAAAAAATCTTGCCTTTTACATATTTACATTTACATTTACATTTACATATTCAATTAGGCATGGATTCATTAAAGTATACAAAGTATGAAAAAGTTATTTAGCTTACAAGGTTTGAGCACTTTAACTGCTGTACAACTAGTGACATCTAACGCTATCTTGCTAAAATAATGGGTAACGACTTACTACTACAAACGTTGTAATTAAATTATTGTATATTATATTGTTGATACTCTAATGTTACATTTTAAATTCTTTAAATCGTTCGAAGTTTTACGTGTGTTTACTAACGCGAGGTTTAAATATTATAGAGTAAATAATAAAAAAGTAGATTTTGAAATGCTTGAAGTACAGCATGTAACCGCAGGAGGCACTGTTTAAAATTAGTACTGGCAGCCGATACAATCTCAGACTAGCATAATACTTCAATCTCTGTATACTTGTACGTTTCGGACGAAGATATCAAAATACGTACGTCTGTACTTCCTTCAATTTCGACACCAATAACAAAATGACAGTTACGTTAACCAAAAATGTAAGCGCAAGTTTTATCTTTATAATAAAAACGTTACATTTTCAAGGAATTAATGTGTAAGTGTGTTATGTGAGTGCGTTTTGCCCCAACCGAGGTAAAATGCCTGCCTCAATAGGAGTTAATTTGCGGGTAACCGGCCATTGCCGCCAAGGGGGCAGGAAGTACATGGAGGACTTCTTCTCAGTAGCTTATCAGCAAACGGAAGACGAAAGAGATCTAGAATATGCCTTTTTCGGTATTTACGACGGCCACGGCGGGGCGGAAGCCGCTGCTTACGCCAAAGAACATCTAATGGAGTTGATCGTGAGACAGAAAAACTTCTGGTCGGATAACGACGAAGATGTGCTAAAAGCAATTAAGGAAGGGTACATCGCTACACATTATGCAATGTGGCGGGAGCAAGGTAAGTGTGATTATATTGCTATATTAATATTGCAATTACAATTTTGTGCAGCCAAATGGCCAAAAACGGCTTCAGGTCTCCCAAGCACGGCAGGAACAACAGCCAGCATAGCTTTTATTAGAAGAGGCAAGATATACATTGGGCACGTAGGCGATTCGGGGATAGTATTGGGTAAGTATCGTGGTCAGTTGTTGGAACTTTGATGTGACCATTCTTTTCTTTTTAGGTTACCAAGAGTCTAACTCTTCCGAATGGCTGGCTAGACCATTGACAAAAGACCATAAACCTGAAAGTGCAGGTGAAATCCAGAGAATTGAACAGTGTGGAGGAAAGGTTGTTTCAAAATCAGGTGAGTTTTAAAGTTTAGGTTGACGAATGGTTTTCTGAATTTCAGGTTAAGTGTTTTCAAATTTAATACTAGCAAAAGTACCTAATTCTCATAATACGGTATTTGTATAATTCGCTTACTTTTTTAAATGTGCTAATATGTAATTAATTGATTTGATACAAAAACTTTTTGTATCCTAACCTCACTTTATAATCCTAACAGTTTCTCAAAGCTATTCATAAGTAACAATGGAAATTAGACCATTTTTAGTATACTTTTTTAGGAAAATTATTTATGAAACATCAGTACGGAATCCCATAGAGCTTCTAATTCAAATGTAAGGTTTTTCCAGCTCTCTATTGTTCAGTATGAAATCACAAAGGTTCTGGAAGAGTTCAACTTTAACAACTGTTTATTCAAAAGCCGATATCGAATCACCATAATTTTTGGTTTTTTAAAAGCCCTTACACAGTAAAGTTTTAATAGGTACAAAATTGTGGAGGTTGCGGACCACTGTTAAAATGACTAAGTGGTTCCAATTAAGAAAAAAATAGTTCTCCAAAATGTATATTTAATTTTTTTTAGGGATAATTGGAGCAATGATAGACTACAAAATATTCTCACTGTCACAGCACGGAGAATTTTATGTGGATTCTAAAATTGTAAACATGTACAGGGTGTTTTATTTCAAATAGGCGAGTTCAGATCTTTCTGGCAAAATAAGAAATTCCAAAAATTATTTCGTGATAAATGATCAGCTTTTATATGCACAATAAAGACATATAACATAACAACAAATAAGGCAAATAGCATGGGTTTGTTGGTCCCTTTTTAGAGTTATAAAAAATACATAGTTAGGATATTATAGCAACTGTTCGTATGCAAAATAATAATTAAGTTTATGCATAGTCAGAATCCGTAGATTATTGTTATGGATCATATGTGGAGACAAACCAATCTGGTTTATTGGTAACTAAGGAATTTTAAAATGTCTTGGATAGATCACAGATTTGTATGGTTATGGATGAAAACAACTTCTGACAACTAAAATGTCATTTTTGCATGATCGAGTATTTCAGGCGTTTCTGTTTATTGTCCAAGCTTTGGTTGCTGTGGCCCGTCTTCTTTGAGTAGTTTGTCTCTTACGAGACGCAGCGATCTTAGGTGTAAATCTCACAAAAAGCCGTGGGCGGTTTATAAAAAATGGGAGGTAACCATATGCTTCACAACACAAACGTGATTTTGTTTAAACAACTCGTTAACAGCGGCGTTTGTTAACAACCAAAATCAAGCAAAAACTCGGTTGTAATTTTTAAATATTGTGTTTTTAGTACGTATGTTTTATTTTATTGTACCGATCATGCAATAAATATAAAAACTCAGGGGTTAGTGCATTTTGTAGAATGGTTTCAACATCTTATGAACAGCGAATTTTAACAATGTATCTTTAGTGTAAAACTTAAAAACGTCGGGTATTCTGACGCTAAGGCCTGTATGACACGGTACAGAATTTTGTACACAATTTTGATCATAATTTTCGTATAAAATTCTGCAAAACACGTATTACGCAGAACAGAACTTTTTACAAAATATTATACAAAATTCTGTCTGTGAGCATGCGCAAATAGGTACAAATTACAGCGACATCTGTGAGGAAACTGTCAAAATAGTCAACTGATTGTCGATAAAGTAGAGTTTTAACAAGGTTTTATAATTTGCGCAAATATGTGCAAATTACGGTGACATCTGTGAGAGAAAACTGTCAAAATAATCATTTGGCTGTCGAGAAAGTAGAATTCTAACAAGATTTCATAATATTATTACAGACAGAATTTTGTACAAAAGCATGCGCAAATAGGTGAAAATTACGGTGACATCTGTGAGAGAAAATTGTCAAAATAATCATGTGACTGTCGATAAAATAGAATTCTAACAAGATTTCATAATATTAGGTTAATTTTTACTTAAAGTAATAATCCCAGTATTTTTTTTTAATTTATCAAACCATCCAATATACAGGGTGTCTCATTTTTGATGTTTTTGCAGGGTATCTCGGAAACCATGACAGATATCAAAAAACTAACTAAGCAGTCTCGGGCTCTTTTTTTGAGAAAATAACATTAGCGCAAACAGATCTTTGCTATGGCGATCGGTTAGGGAGCTACAGGGTGATTGTTAAAATTTGGCTATTTTAAAAATTGTTTATATCTCGGTTATTATTAGGTGTGCAGAATAATTTTAAATTAGTCTTTTACATAGTTTTTCCTGCAGAATCCAGTGGCGTCCTCATTTCTTTACTATGGGTTACAGGAACGGAGCAATGGAATAAATTTGTGTTTTTTTTTAATGGAACACCCTGTATATTTTTGCGTAATTTTTGTACTCTTCAAATTTCCTTTACAAATATATAATATACTCTATATATAATCATTATAATTAA
>JABXWE010016913.1:0-35199 GCA_014611495.1 Limonius californicus | reverse complement strand
TTCCCTTTTTATGTATTGAACTTATAAATGCCTCTCTCCATTCTGAAGGGATTTCTTCTCCTTGTAGGCATTTATTGAATATTTTTCCTATAATTTCCAGTGCTACTGTAGGGGCGTGTTTCACCAATTCTATTGGACAACCTCCAGGACCTGGCGATCTTCTGTTTTTCATTCCCTGTAGTGCTTTGGGGATCTCACCGACAGTTATTTCTTCATAGTATTCATCTGTAGTATCCAAAGGTTCGTATCGTACATTCTTGTACTCGTCCCTATTCTCAGATAGAAGATCTTCGTAATACTGTTTCCAAGTGTCTATGGTTATTGGGTGTAGTATATTTCTTTCATTCATTCTTAGTTGTTTAATCATTTTCCATGCTTCATTTGACTGTGTGCTCCCTATTAGTCGGTCTACTTTGGCACATTTATCTTGCCACATTACATTCTTCAGCTTTGTCACTTCTTTTTTTACTTGTCTGTTGCACCGCTGATACTGTTTTCTGTCCTCTTCATCTTGTGTCGACAGCCATTTCTCGTATAGATGTTTCTTTTCTTCAACCAGCTTTGAAATTAAAGGCTCGATTTTCTCTAGCAAAATTTTAAAATGTTGTTCTGTCATCCTTAAATGGTTTCTATACATCTCTCCATCTTCTAAAGCTAGTTCTTCTATTATTGTTTCTGAAGCTTCAAGGTGTCGTCTTCGCACCCAGTTTTTAATCCACCAACGCCGTTTTCTTCTGTTCATTTTTCGCATAAGCATTTCTTTTAATTCATTCAACAAACATACTGCAATATTTGAAGTTGCTCGTCTAATTTCTATTACGCCCCACTTCAGCCATCTTGAACAACTAAAATGTTGAACGATTAAACCATTAATTTAAACCTTTTTAGTTGAGCAACTTGCGTCGCCCGACTTGGTTGCCCGACCGAAAGTCGCCTAATGTAAACGCCGCTTAACTGACGTAATTAACAACAAAAAATTAATAGCGAATTTAATTGGACAATAGAACATCCACACCATTGATGTACAACTTCTCTTCGAATCCAATTTCCTCCAAATATATTATTTAATTAATATCTAAAAATCAAACCGTAGTGAATAGGACATATATCATGTTGGTACAAAGTCTTTGTCGTATATTGAGTTCTACATCATCCAACAACTCCGGTATATTTGTTACAAACCAAACGATCGTTTCCGCCTGCAATAAACTTATGTAGTTGGTTATCGGCCAACACGAGGGGGACTCCCGCAAAACAACTACAAAGAGAAAGCTTCGATTGATACAATGCATGAGGTAAGTCAAACCAAGCGGGCGCCACTCTTTTTAGTCACGGCTGAACGAAGATCCTTGTGGAAAGACTGAAAAACGACAGCTTACGGAGAGTCGGACCTATCTTGTGTGCTTCGTCTTTACCTGAGTATTTCTCACAAAAAAATGCAAAATTTACTAACTATACATTTTTAAACAAGGGTATACTTACAGGGCGTTTCAGTTTTAATCTTGAATACTTTAAAATATTCTCCTGGTCCTTCTGATTAGGAAAAATACGACATATATGTCTCTTAATCGCTTCTTAAGAAAGATATAGGGTGTTAAAGTTTAGAAAAACAAATTCTTTTTTTATGACCTAGGAAAATGGAGCAAGTCAAACAAAATTGTATACGCGTGCCTTCCTTGTGTAGGGATATTTTATGAAGTTATGTTCCTCCAAATGCGTCACACCAATGGCGTGCAATGGGGTTACAATCGATATATTTCAAGAAAAAAAAGTGCGTCATTGGGGGTTTCCAACTGCTTTCCTCTATCTTAAAAATACCCATTCAATTTCGAATAAGACGCGCTTTTACAGATCTTTTGGCTGAGCTTATTGCAGGGGTTTTCCATTTTTAGAATCAATTATTCAGTGGTTGCAACGGGTGTGCTAAATGTTTCTTGAACATAGCCCCAAATGAAAAACTTTAATGGATTTAGATTTGGCGACTGCGGCGGCTGGGGTATTGGTCCCACACCCAGATTTAGTTCAGCAAACTTGGCGTTCGCTATTCCACCTATCCAATGCTCAGGGTAGTTTTCGTTAAACTACCTTTCAACTTGATTTCCAAAATGTGGAGGCGCTCCATCCATTTGAAACCAGCGTTTTTGCAAGATATTAAGGGGCACATCTTCAATTAAGTTGCTTAAGTCGTTTTCAAGAAACGCGAGGAAGAGCGCGACATTCGGACGTGGCGGCAGGATCTGACCAGGAAAGCTTATTACTTACTACTTCCATCCAGGCATTGACGCTAAATTCGTTTGGAAATGAAGTAGGTCCGATTTTTGGAGATATTCATGCGCTCAGGCATGTAAATTGTGGTAATTAAGTATCCCAGCGTTCGTAAAATTTGACCCGCCTGTCTACAGAATTTGGTGCAAGAACTGCGGATGATCTGTGCCTGAATTCAAGATCCAGTTGAAAAAATTAAGCGATTTTTTGAGTGCCCTGGCTATAAATCTTGCATAGGTTGTAAATGAAAGAGGGACCTCAATGGGGCAGTGCGAACAAGCGAGGTCACAGTGAAATGCGGCTGAATCGGCCGCGGCGTCAAACCCCGGCCGAGGCGACAACAGTATTTCACTTAGTTAAATTTAGGGTGCGTGTTGCATGAATGGATAGTATGAAGGGACTTCCACACCCCCCTGAAGTAATGCGAAAGTCGTTGGGGGTCGATTCTTCGGAGTATTGTTGGTTGCATACTGTTTCTTTATGAGCGCGATTTTCGGCCTTGGGTTTAGCGTTTTTGAGTTCCTGTTTAATTTTGTGGGATATTGGGATTTTTGCGGAATTGTGGCTTGGGAGATTTCCTTTTTTTTACCTTAATTCGGCGATAGAATTGACGATGTCAAAGAGGACGATTTTTCATAATCAGTGCTTCAAGGCGGAGGGAAGCAAGAAAGATACGACAGCTAGACTAACGTCACTGGCAGACAAAACATAGAATACAGGACTGGACATTGCAACAGATGGAACTGTAAGGGTTTTCAGTAACAACAACCTTATTGTTTTCAACGTCAAGAATAAATAATAAATTGAAGCACAGAGTATTTGTTAGAACGTTAAAGAGAGTAAACCGATATCCGATAAGCCATGAGGAAAACGTTATGATATTGTTAACTCAATTATTAACTCTTTTTTATATTGCATCTGAATTTATCGTCGAGCTTCGTTGCGACAAGGTGGTATGAACACTTAATTACAATAATAATATTATTCCCACTCTATTTTCACTGATCACGAAACGTCTGAACGCTTCGAGCTACTGTCCTCAACTTCCTTTCTCTAGCGGAAAAGCAAGCCAGCCGGAGCCGACTTCCACAATAGACCGCGGCGTCGAAACTTAGGAACACAGTTCCTGGTGATGCTTCCAAAAATGCTGAACATGCGTCAGCCATAACATAAAGTCACTGGGTGATGGCGTCAGATTGCGAAATATTGTATCGGATCGGATAATATGGATTTTCCGGTAGATGCTTGCGAAAATAGATGTTCTAAAAGGCAAAAAAAGTTAACTTATGATATTGTTAACTCAATTATTAATTCTTGTTTATATTGTATCCAATTTTATCGTTGAGTGTTATTGCGAAAGGGTGGTACGGGAACTTAATTACAAGAAACATTTTATCCCAACCCTATTTTCACTGATCACGAAACGTCTTCGCGCTACTGTTCTCAACGTCCTTTCTCTAGCAGAAAAAAACCAACCGCACCCTATTCCCAAAGCAGACAGCGGTGCCAAAACTTAGGAACACAGTTCCCGGTAATTCTTCAACGAATGCTGAAATAATAATATCAGATCTTTCGAAATAACATAAATGTGGTGTAAAATGGGTTATTCACGAAGTAGAATAACAGAACGAATTTTACGAATATTCAAATTTAAACGTGGGTAAACCAGACAAACATTATAAAATGTTTCGTAGGAAATTCAAGTAACGCGATCCAGTTAAATTATTATCTAAGAAGTCTGGTTAAACAATACGGTTACGTATTATGTAACCCTAAAGGTTGACAGAAAAAACGTTTTGAAAATGGGAACACGTATACAGTGACGATTCTCTTGCCGTATTAGTGTGAGTTATGTCTATTCACTCCAACCATTGTTTGAGAATGTTTCTTAATTTATAAACAACACATAGATCAAAATAAACTGGAATCTACAATAAATTACAAAATGATCTTTTCTGGAGGTCATTGTCATGCAGTACGTTCACCAACAACAATGGATTTTCCATGTTAGTAGTCGTTCTAAGACTATATTTTTAGAATTCATAAATTTACCTTTGGTTCTTGAAGAAGCTTCAAAGCTTTTAAATGGTTATTAAGACGGTGATCTTTAAGTTAGATAACGCCCGAGGTATAAATTTCGGGTTGCAGCCGCAATTCCGTATAGTTTATCAAAAATGTGGATCAAATCGGTTTGAAAACTTTAAGTAAATGACAGCTCTACTTAGTATTGTTATAAGTAGGAAAATGTTGATTGCTGTAATTAAATAAAAGTGATTTGGTTACCGTGTTAGGCCTGTATGACAGGGCACAGAATTTTATACATAATTTTGTTCAAAATTTTGTTCAAAGTGTTTTTACAAAATTCTGTGTCGTGTCATACAGAAAAATTTTGTACAAAATTCTGTAAATTCATGTTCTAAAACCTACAGAATTTTGTGCTAAGTTTTTTTAGTGTCTATTAACAATCGTAGAGGGCACAGAGGAATATGTTTACCACGTGATTACTCCACCTGCACTTTCTCTTATCTCCTCGCGGTCTTTATTGCTGCAGGTTGTTTGCTTTGTCCTACGTTCACCTAAAATAAATAAATAAAAGCGCTAGGAACTTCTACATTAACCTAATATTATCAAATCTTCCTAGAATTCTACTTTATCGACAGTCACATGATTATTTTGACAGTTTACTGACAGATGTCACGGTAATTTGTACCTATTTGCGCATGCTTACAGGCAGAATTATGTACAAAATTTTGTATAAAGTTCTGTCCCGTGGAAAGCCTGTATGACACGGCACAGAATTTTGTAGAAAATGTTGGTCAGAATTTGTTCAAAGTATCTTTACAAAATTCTGTGCCATGTCATATAGCAAAATTTTGTACAAAATTCTGTAGATTCATGTTCTAAAATTTACAGAAATTTGTACAAAGTCAGCATCGCAATTTTTAGTGTTTACTAACAATCATAGAGGGCAGAGAAGAATATGTCTACCACATGTTTACCCCATCTGCCGACACTCCACGCAATTTCTCTTATCTCGCTCGCGGTATTTATTGCTGCAGCTTTTTTTGCTTTGTCGTGAATTCATGTAAAATAAATAAATAAAAGCTCTACGAACTTCTGCATTAACCTAATATTATCAAATCTTGTTAGAATTCTACTTTATCGACAGTCACATGATTATTTTGAAAGTTTTCTCACAGATGTCACCGTAATTTGTATCTATTTTCACAAGCTCACAGGCAGAATTATGTACAAGACTTTGTACAAGGTTGTATGTAAAATAAATAAATAAAAGCTCTACGAACTTCTGCATTAACCTAATATTATCAAATCTTGTTAAAGTTCTACTTTATCGACCGTCACATGATTATTTTGACAGTTTTCTCACAGATGTCACTGTAATTTGTACCTATTTTCACATGGTCACAGGCAGAATTATGTACAAGATTTTGTACAAGGTTGTATGTAAAATAAATAAATAAAGCTCTACGAACTTCTATATTAACCTAATATTATCAAATCTGGTTAGAATTCTACTTCATCGACAGTCACATGATTATTTTGACAGTTTTCTCATAGTTGTCACCGTAATTTGTTCCCTTTTTTTCATTTGCGCATGCTCACAGACAGAATTTTGTACAAAATAATGTTTCATGTAATATGTGTTTTGCGGAATTTTGTACAAAATTATGTTCAAAATATTTTGAAAAAACTTTGAACAAAACTTTGTACAAAACTTTGAAGAAAATTGTGTACAAAATTCTATGCCGTGTTATACAGGCCTTATATGAATGTTGGGTTGCATTAACATTTTCTAAGGAAGGGGTCAGCTTAACTAGCCCATCCTGTCTTAGATAATAGATAAGCGGTATTAAATAACTTAGAAATTATATCACTTGGGTTTACCAGTACTTGGGTAAACGGATGTTGAATTCCCTGACCTTTAGTCAGAATATTTAATACACAACGAATAACAAATAATCTTCTAAATTTATTGTGTCGTTATGTTTATGTATAGGAAACCTATTTATTTTAATGTGCTACCAAACTAAAGTTTCTACTTTTAGTAACTGGAAGATAAAGTTAAAGTTTAAAGAAAGTTACAAAGAGTAATTTAACCAATAAGTAAGACAACAGGATTTTATCGTGTCGCAAACAATTTAAACGAGATCCTCAGAATTGCTAATCACAAATTGGAAATTTGTCATTAGAACTTAAGTTTAAACACTAAACCTTCAGATTTAGAAGTTTAAATCTTCTGTATATTCTTGAATTCATACCTTACAGAGCGTTTTGAATTTCTACTAACCGCGTTGCTTCTAGGGTAAATACCAAATACCATTTCAAAGCTATATAACATGGAATTTTTGATGTAAAATAAAATTTAAACCGATTTCTCTATTTTCTATATGTATAAAAGAAAATTCAATTTCAGAAATTTCAAAATAGATTCCAAGACTTTTGAGTTTTAACATTTCATTTTTAAATTGTAATTTGTAATTTTATTTTTTTTACGTTTTAGAATTTTTTAATAATTGCGTTTAAATTTTGATAACTAATTTAAAACTGATGTAATAAATACCAATAATTATCCTACAGAAACGTCTAGAAAAGATCATACAAATACAATACGATTGTTTACGAAGACAATTTAATTATAATTTTCTATACGCACCAACCACGCCAATTGAACCTTGGCAGATAATATTTTGAAGTCTCACTATGAGCAGTAGAATAATAATTTGATCTTGTATATATTTTAACTATCTACAATTTCAGTTTAGTTACTTCTCATTCAACTGCATAAGACAAACTTGTCTGTTGCTACCAACATTATCAACTAAACCACGTCAGAAAATACTTCTAAATATCTCAGAGTAAGAAGTTCAACTTTCATTCCTAATGAATTTTTAAATAAAATTTCTAGGCCTGTAATTTGTTCAGTTACACCACATTATTATGGCATTATATTAGTTTTAAAGTTCCGATGTTTCTGTAACTCAGAAGAAAAGTTACGCTGTTTCTTAGCGTGTATTTAAGTTAATAACTAATGTATGATTCTAAGTAGTAGCAAATCTAAAATGTAAATAACATAAACTTGTCGTGGTATCAACAGCACCTGTAATAGCTAAACGTATTTTAAAAATTATTTTGTTACATATAATAATAATTCTTTGTTATTGTGATATCATCCATCTCTATAGTTCTTTTGTCATCAACAGAGCTTGGTGAGTTTCTCTTTTGATGTGGTGTACGTGTGAACTAATGTGTACATAGGGGAGCTGCTGCTTACGCGGGTTTCGAACTAAGGCAAGTATTTTATACTTTTTCTCCACTGAAGGTGCTCTTGGCTGAAGTACCTCGGTGCCCCCATCAAAGGTTATCAGCCGTGTAGAAATTCAATTTTCGCGGACTTGGGATCGAACCCTAGTCCTTCACCACATCAGTCTAACGCACTAACCGCTACGCCATCTGCAAATATTTATCGATTTATACGTTTGCAGGGAGTCGAACCTACCTTATTGTACTTCCTCTTTATCTAGGTATTTATCACAATATACATACAACAAGGAAAGTACACAATAACAACAAGTCGGAGATTATTAAATAATGGTTATAAATATTGTAATGCCTAGGAACAAAAAAAAAGAAAATACATAGTAACTAAGAGGATACATTCAACTAAAATCAACTTTGCAAGGTCCAGGCATCAAAGACAGAGTTCGACCAGCTATAATGGAAGAAGGGGGGTAGATAAGCCTAGGCGAAACCTTCCTAGAGTTCGAACTTACCTTGCTTCGGCAATTGCACAATTTGATACAAGAAATGCGGTATAATACAAAATTACACAATAAAACACGACAACATCAAGTGACCAAACGCTAATTTACATTTAATAATAATACTCTGGCCGAACACAAGCCAACATGGACTAATACAAATATACAGGGTGTTTATTGACCAAGCGGCAAAAATTCGAGGGGTTATTCCCTGGACTATTCTAAGAATATTTTGTGCCTTGATGATTTTTGGAAAGCCGCCTTGTTTCGAAGATACAGGGCGAAAAAAATTTTCGACAATAACTACATTTTATTACCAAAAATACATGTAAAGTTTCTTAATCGACTAGAACTGTTGAAAATGACTACTTCCAGCTACGATGCAAGAATCCAATCTTCTCCTCATTGACTGCCGAACTCTTTCAAAAACACCAGAGTCGTTTCTTATTGAGTTACACCCGGTAATTATCCGATTCCTTAAATCTTCCACATTTTTCACTGGAGTAGAATAAACTAATGACTTTAGATGGCCCCATAGAAAATAATTCAGGGGGTTTAAGTCCGGGGATCGAGCAGGCCATAAGTGAGGTCCACCTCGACCAATCCAGCGATCTCCGTATGTTACTGTTAAAAACTCACGAGCAACCACACTAAAATGTGCTGGTTGTTACAGGCCAATCGGGCTTTTTCGACGACTCGTAACAAAAAGGGCCTACAGCTTAGCTCAGAGGAGTAGGGGGAGTTCGTGAAAATTGCTTATGGGAGAAAATCTTTAGTTGTATACAGGGCGAGTCAAAATAAGTGGGCGCCACCATCCAAATCCAGCTGATTGTGTAGGTCCTCGTGGAAGGCCGAGAAGCCGACAGCTTACGGGAAGGGAACCTACCTTTAATTGTGCCTTCACCTGTATATTTAAAGCTTGCAAAATCCTTACACAACAAGTACAAAGGACACAATAAGACACAGTAAACTTTAAAACACATATAATGATATGAATATTGGTTGAAATATGACAAGTTTAACACCAAAAATTCGAATTACAGAATCTTAATTCTTGAACGCTCATAGAACAAAACTCGCCGCCGTTGACACACAACATTTATGCTAAAATGACTCTGTGTGGTCAAAGGCGTAAAGTTTACAGGAAAATACAATGTATAACACAAAATTTCTCTCGTACTTTACACTTCGAACAAATGCAGTCCGCAACTGAAGGTCGCTTCCTGTTTCCAGATACTAAAAGATTCAATATTGAATTTTGCAAGTTGCACGTAGAGTTTCGCTTCACAAAAACACAAAACTGGAAGTTTTTACCTTGAATTTCGAATGCAGGCACAATTTTGGCGATTTCCCGCTGCAGGGTCGAAACGAATCCGAGAGAAGGGAGGCAACGTTCTTCGGAGCAGCGTTGGGACGAGGTATTACATCCCTGTAGAGGGCCAAATTGCTTTCAACGATGTCAGTTGAGGTGTTGACAGAAGAGAAATCCTCCAGAACGACGGGACGAACCAAATTCCAGCAAAACACTTGTACGATGATTTATTTATTTCCTTTTACATCACAAAGATCCGAACTAAATTCGACAGGAGCAATTATACTCTTTAATTGTCCAAAACCAAGGCGTACCTTTTGCTATCGCTTATATATTTATCCGACGGTTAAGTCGATTTACTTTTGCTTTACAGCAAACAAAAACGGTACGGTAGAACGTAGGATAGCAAGCGCCGCGATGAAAAGGAAAACGATTATGCAACGTTACAACCGTCTGTCTCAAGGTTCTGACTGTCACTGACTTCAAAATACAATAGAAACCCGCACCCCCCTCAAAAGGTTGCACCACATTCTGAAATGTTGCGCAAGATGTTCTAGAAGGAATCACCACGTATTGCAATGCAGCAAAACAAATTCTGAGAAATGTTTTCTAGCGATTCCGTCTGCACGGTGAAAAACATCGCACAAAGCAGAACATTGAACAAATTTGAGACTCCTTTGATCGTAAATTATTTCAACACGGGAAATATGAACAAGCTTAACAATGCTCCATTCTTTAAAGACGCAATGTAACCAAAACTGTATCCAATATACAAACGATAATTAAAATAGGGTAACCAATTCTTACGAAGCGACAAATAATTTAAGAAATTTATTCATATACAGTGGGGAATTTAAAAATAACCTAACATGGTGCACCATCGTGTATAAACCACATTGCATTTCTTGTTGCCAATGGTACATCCTCCGGAAACTCAGGTAGAGTCTGTTCCAAAAAGTTGCGATACACCTCGTCGGTAAGTCTTCCTGGTAGAAATACCAGTTTAATTAGCCAGTCACCCACAATTCCAACCCAAACGTTCAACGAGAAGTGATGTTGAAAACGATCTTTAAGTACCTCATGTAGATTTTCTTCAGCCCACACATGGTTATTGTGAAAAGTCCTTATTGCATTTTTTGAGAAATTCGCTTCATCGGTAAAAAGAATCAGCGTCAGTAGTTGATGGATTTGAACCAATGTGCGCAAAAGTCATTGACAGAATGCAGCACTTGGAGGAAAATCAACAGGAAGAACTGCCTGAACGTGTTGTATGTTGTATGGGTATAACAAATAGTCCTTAAGAATTTTCCAAACAGCCCCATTACTTACATTTAAAGTATTTGCAATTTTTCGAGTAGATGGTAAACCCATATAGAGAAATACATATACGTCATCGTGCGCCGTTAACCAAATTACATCTGGACGAGTCTATCTTATTGTTTCGGGTGAATCTTCGAGCATAGGCGTCCGTGAAAAACCTAACCTCAACTATGGAAACTCCAAGCAAGAAGTTAGGAGTCCGCGGGATGGCCTTGTCTTTGACCTTTACGTTTTTACGTACTGTAAACAAAATAGTCATTTTGTGTGTTCACAGATGTCATGTATAAATCAATTAATAATAAATTTTCGAAAAAAAATTTTTTGATCCCTAATGTACACCACTGTGTTACGCCACTGGTGAATCTTGTGGCGCGCAGTGATGATTGATGACGTACATGTATTTCTCTATTTGGGTTTACTCTACCTCGCTCTTCCTCTATCATGTCCAACACATTTTCTTCTACTTCTACCGTTCTTACTGTCGTTGGCCTTTCTGGTCCTCCACTTCGTTTCAGTGTGCCAGTTTCATGAAGACGTTGATGAATACCTTGAAAGGTTTTTCTACCAAGAACATTACGGTCGGGAAATCGTTCAATGTACAACCGCCTAGCTTGTAATGAATTGCCATCAGCAAGTCCATAAATGAAATGCATGTCAGTCATCTCGGCGTTCCTATAGCGATTCATTATAGAGGACTTCACTAACAAAAGTTTAAGTATTAAAGACAGAAAATACACGTCAAACAGCCAAACGTCAATCAGTCTCAACAAATTCGACACATACAAAATGATCAATCACGAGACGTATTCAAATGAAATCCACGTTTAAACTGATTTTGTTTTTAATGTCTGCACTTGCCAGCTGTTAGTGGACAAAACAGCTGTTCTTAGTAATCGAAATGTTGTTAAAAGATAACGCATTTTTAATTTTTTTTTTATATTCGGTAAGCCCAATGTAGTACGCCATACTTTTAATTCGGCTACATTAATAATAGATAAGAAAATAAAATATTTATATAATACGAAGTAAATTAATGTTTCCGATTTTGAATTTTGTTTCGTTAAAGTTGCATAACTTGATTTTCTGTTGTTATGGTAAAACTGATGTGTTTTGGTGATATACATCTTCAGAAAAGCATGGAGGGTACTTTTCAACCTTATCTGTGCATTCTTGAGCTGTAATTTAACAAAAATACGTAACAATGTAATGATTTTGACAGCTTGATACTAAAATGTAAATTTATGAATTTAATTCTTTTCTTTTAAGAAAAATATGTTTGTAATAATGTCCTTATGTGTGTGAGAACTGCTGAAGTGCTGATGGTTCTTGTAATACGACAGTCGTATTACAAGACGTATCAGTAGAAAGTTATCCGAGAAGACCTGAAGATGGCAAATGTGACTTTGCCGAAACGTCGTCAAGACAACCACCCCGGTCCGTCCCAGGACCAAGAAGTTGCTACGCTGAAGAATTCCTGGAAACCAATCACAGCATATATATAATTGTATATATATATATATATATTGCTGTGTTACAACATGCTCTAATTGAGATATCTTAACCTACTGTTAATTCTAATAAAGCTAATTGAAGCTATCCTGTTTAAATGAATTGTTTAATCACACATAAATCAAATACGTGGTAAATGGATTCAGCAGTTTGGTTTTTCGTTTCTGTGAAACTTGACTTGCAGGTTTCAAAACAGGTGGCTCTTCATCTTTCGGAAAGCACAGAAGATACTTTTCAACCTTATCTGTGCATTCTTGAGCTGTAATTGCACAAATACTAGCAAATACATAATGGTTTTGACAGCTAGATATAATAATGTTAATTTGTGAACGTAGTACTTTTCTTTAGAAAAAAATATGTTTGAAATAATGTTCTTATGTATGTAAGGAAGGTTTGTGTTAATTTTCATTAATTTTGAATATGTTCATATTAATGTATTTAATTAAAGTGAACAAATTAATTGTCAAGTTTCTTATGCTTTATTGGAAATAGCTCGTGTGCTTTAGTAGACATTTATGTCTCTAAACATTATGAGTTTTATTCGAAAAACAAAACCACCAAATTTGAAATTCATCTTATATAGTTTATTCCATTTTGTACTTGGGAATTTGAATGTGGCGCAATTTACTTACGGTCTAACTAAACATTGCTTTAGTAGACATATATGTTTCTAAACATGAGTTTTCTTCAAAAAACAAAACCCCAAGGTCAAATTGGAACATTCCATATATCGTTTTAGTCCAACCGATACTTTCAGATTTGAAAAGATTTATACATTTCTTTAGTGATTTTTTATTTGAATTTGAAATTTCATACAATGTGACACACCGTTTTCATATTAATCAACACTGTAGCATACTATATACTATCAATACATCTATATAAATATAAGTAAGTGGTTATTTGCAATGTGCTAGTTCTTGTGCTGACTAACTTTCCTTGCAGTTGTGTAGCTATTATCTTCTATTTCATTTGCTGTACACGCCTTATTAGAGTACAGAAAGACCATGACATTCGTAATACCTGCAATTTTAAGTACCTTTAAAACAAGTTGTTGCTGCAGGGCAC
This sequence comes from Limonius californicus, assembly GCA_014611495.1. Classification (NCBI taxonomy): domain Eukaryota; kingdom Metazoa; phylum Arthropoda; class Insecta; order Coleoptera; family Elateridae; genus Limonius; species Limonius californicus. Next base: position 21,945 of record JABXWE010016913.1, on the reverse strand, counting down.
AAATATTATTAGAAAGTTGATGAAGTCACTTGTATGTTATATTTGGTATTAAAGCACCTACGTTTAGGAGTGTTCTAGCATTTATTATAAATAATCCGCCGGCTGTAAACACCACCTGTTGTTGAGATTTTTGGATTAGCAGCGTCATTGGCTTTCTTAGGCTAGAAAAGTGATTGGAATACCATGTAGAATCATAAACAGCATCGCCTACTGTCAAAGCCTGAAACACATACAAAATAGTTAGGCAGTCGTATTCTGTAGTATAAAGGGCGTAGTTGACTTGAATTGCGTCTGCAGCAACTTTAGGCTAGTGAGAGGAGGAACTGTCATGAAGTATATTTAGTTAGCGCAGTATTCACCAGTGATTATGACAATCAACTAAAAGTAAACAATTAGAACTTCTCAGATATCGAAATACTGATGACATCAGTTTGAATACAGATTTTTAGCTAAGAAATCTGTTTCTTTATGTTTTGCATTGCATAGATTCTGATTTGCTTTAGAATCTCAGTGATTAATATATCTTCCTACATCGATTAAAATAGTAAGAGCAGCTTGTGTATGGTTGTTCTAAACGTTCGTCTTCCATTTTTCACACAAAATAAGCCAAGAAAAATGTATAACGTTTAGGCAAATAATACACTAAATACAAAATTACACTAGGTAAAATAATATGTAAAGTAGTCTGTATACATGCAGTACAGTAATTTGTACAGATGAATCGTTTTCCTTGTCAGGCGATCACAATTGTGATCCAGGGTGTAAGAATGTTTTAGAATGGAAGCTTAGAACAGAATAAAGACCTGGGGCAGACCTCGAGCGTGTGCTACAGACGCAACAGCAGGAATGCAATGGATGGGAGCAATGGTTGATCGGCTGACATGGCAGCAATTAGGGAAGGCGTTGGTCTGAAGATTTGGCGCTCAAACGTGATAATGATGGCGATTTATTATCTATGATTCAGAAACAGTTGAGAGTAGAGCAATACCTTCTTCACGTCAAGTGAAATTATGATTATACTTTAAGGATCACCTTGTCTGCACAGAACTAAAGAATTGGAATAGTTGTCTATATTTTTTTGGGTTAAAGATAAAGGTTATTCGCTTTTATTATTCTGTTTTATGACTATGGCTGAACAATTTATTTTGGAATATATGTTCTGGCTATACGTATTATCAATGTTTGGACACAGGACAGCAAACAATTTGAACCATGATTGGGCTCACCCTTGATCACAATTATCTGTGCTGCAATAAACAACTATTAGAAACACTTTATAAGAGCTGGTTATCCTTAATAACGTACAATACACGATTATTATATCTTACCTCATTGCCAAGCGTATGTGCTAATACACAGTAGAAAGACAACTGAATAATTCGAATACAAATTGTGACTGCATATCGTATTAATTGTTCCAGACTTTCACTAAAAGCAAACAGAATCGAGTTATTTTAACGACAATAATCGCCAATTATAGAAATTGATTATATATAAAGGGCTGGTATACATTTTAAGAGATGTTTCAAAGACAAATTGGTTAAAGATTTATTGAACTTAATTATCATTTCTTTGAGGAACGCCATTGGGTATTATTAGCGCTCTCGAATGGTAAGAAATTGAAACATTTAGAGCCTAAATATAATCGGTTGTTATTAATCTAGAGTGTATATGTCACCCACACTACATAGTTGTAGTTAATGGACAATAGAGTAATGGGTGTGCAATCACTCGGTACAGGAAGATTGTAACATCAGGTAATTGTTGGTTTCACTGATTGGATCTCAAAACGAAATGAACTGAAAGTCCAAATGTCTTTTAGAGGTAAGGTAAAAAAAAACAGCAAATGAAAAAGCATTGCCACACACGTTGTTCTGTTAACAAGCAATCAAATTAAAAAATATGGGTAAGAAAACTTCATTACTTAGGGGATTTAAATGCGAAAGTAAGGGCACAAAGTATTTACCGTGTGGTAATATGATAGCATATTAGATTTACGGGTTTATAGATATGTAGGTTGCAACCCGTGCTATGTGTTTTGGTTATGAACAAAGATAGACAAAGAATAGTGAACCCAAAAATAGACAGAGGAACCCATAAGTTAAAGTAATACCAGGATAAAGTCTTAAATTGACCATATAATCATAAACTTTAAAGATAGTCCTGTATTAGACTTTAAGGTTTATAGACATGTGGGTTGCAACCCATGCCATGTTTTTTTGGTGATGAACAAATGTAGACAAAAAATAACTAACCAAAGAGAAGCCAGAGTGACCCATATAAAGTAGCAACAGCAACAAGTAGCGACAACGTCTTAAATTGAGCATGTAATCATAGACCTTAAACATGGACCTGGTATATTAGACTCTGGGGTTTATAGATATGTGGGTTGTCACCAGTGGTGTGTTTTTTTGGTTATGAACAACATAGACAAAGAATAACGAACCCAAGAATAGGCAGAGTGACTCACAAAATAAAGTAATATCAGTGCAAAGTCTTAAATTGACCATATAATCATCGACCTTAAACATGGAACTGGTATATTAGACTCTGGGATTTATAGATATGTGGGCTGCAATCCGTGCCATGGTTTTTGGTTATGAACCAACATAGACAAAGAATAACGACCCCAAGGGTAGACAGAGTGACTCACAAAATAAAATAATACCATGACAACATCTTAAATTGACCATATAATCATAAACGTTAAAGATGGATCTGGTGTATAAGACTCTAAGGTTTATAAATATGTGCGTTGCAACCCGTACCACGTTTTTTGGTTATAAACAAATATAGACAAAGAATAATCAACTAAAGAGTAGACAGAGTAAACCATATAAAGTACCACTAGGACACCGTCTTAAATTGGTTATGTATCGGGTAAAGACAGCAATTGTAACAATGCTAAAATACGGAGGATCAGTAATTAGAAAATAAGCTTTGCAAATAAGAGAAAGCATCGAGAGAATATGGTGAGGCATCATTATCGATTATGGACTATAAAATATATCTACTCATTTATTCATGGATTCCAAACAGGCAAATACCTATTCAAGGAATTACATGTATTACAAGTACCATCAAAGTTGATTAACCAAGAAAACGCGTCTATTAAAATTTACAGCCAATAATGTTGAAAAATCCACCATTGAAGAAGAATTGACTTAGAGTGACAAAACTGAGCAAAGATAATATTATCAATAATATGGCTCAAGTTAAAAAAAGGGATAAGACAGTTACACTCGGTTGGAGAACTTTTAGTTACATCCTGTATATATGTATGTAGAAAGGTTTATGTGGCAAGGGTTAGCAACGAAGAAGGGTCTAGGTAGAAAAAAAGTGATTAGGGGACGTAATGAGTAGTGTGTTTTAGCTGGTTTATTGCTCTAACTATAGTTAATTTAACTATAAAAGTCCCGTAGTAAGTGTAATAGAAATAAAGTCTTGTTAGTCAATTACCTAATGTTAGTGCCTTAATTTTGTGAATTGTTATAATCCCTTATACATATATCAACAGAATATGTATGTCTATCATGACCATCTTGACTTCTATTTGATGGTACACATAAATGCAAAGGTTGAGACTGCTATTGCTGATACCCGATACACAAATGGTACTTGTTATTTTTGTTAGATAGTGTAACTGATAGGTATGTATACTAATACACATGACATATTGAACTTACCTATCCACTAAAACGTACATATCCGAACAGATTGTAGGAGCAAGAGTTAGGCATTCCATAGAAAATGCAGGAGAAAAGTAATTCTGAAAATCCCTAAGAAATCTGAAAAAGAACAATATTTGTAGTGTCGAAGTTTAGTATTGCTCACCTTATATTTACTCTAATAAAAAATTGTGTTGGTGGATATACAATTTCATTTGGCCATAGTATCCTTTCTGATCATTTTCAGACGAGTCTTCAGCTAGATGTAGGTCATTTAAGCAGTGACAGAGAATTTTGAATTGTATTATTGTTTCAACGCACATTGCTAAGAAAAGGCAATCAAAAATACATACAGCAAATGCACCAATAGGAAACACAATTATTTGTAACATTAAAACCCAGTCATATAAAACTTGGTAACCGTTTAGATTCCACGCTCCAAACAGTAGTTTCTTTGCCATTAATGCGTATATAACAATCAGAAATACACAAAATAACGTGCTACTGACGAAAACTTTTTCGACTTTTCTTACGTTTTTTGATATTTTATCTAACTTAATTTGGATTTGGCCAGAGCATACGCTAGTTTTCCAAAATTGTTCAGTTTTTTTAAGCAAGTTAGTTAATTCTCCTTGTTTAGTGAAAACAATTGCCATTTTTCCAAGTAACTGAAATATTAAGAAAAAAATAATGGTAAATGTACTGATATAAAATGTTGTAAGGCCTTACATGTCCGAAAGTAAAAATTCCTTCCAAGTTATTGACAAGCTTAAATAAGTCGCCATTCACATTTAAAAGTTGCATTAATGCCATCAATATTATAAATATGGTTAATGTTATGTAGATAAGTGAAAACACAACCACTCGTTTGGAATGCGTGGGTGAATAGAGTCCAACGATGTTTAGTGCAAGTACTGTGTAACGATATGCTTCGCCAAATTGTTCCATCATCAATATCTTCATGATTTGTAGAGTTTCAATGAAAGTTTTTTTCTAAAAATAATTCAACAGCTAATGACCTATGTATGTCTAGGTATCTGGTCAACTCTCCGAATAAGCATAATAGATGATGAAAGAGAAAATGTTTTCATAGACAATTAGTCTACACAATATAACTGGACATCATGCGGAAGGTAAAGGGAAACTACCATACAGGAAACACATCCCAAGATAAAGCAGCAACAATGACAGAGTTTTCTCAAGTTATATATTTCGGAGGTAAAACAGTCCCTCTATAGGATCTCCGGGTGGACTACTAAAGAAGATTTGAAAGTTAAAACACAAGAATACTACAAATATCGAAGCGTGAAATTTAAAAACTCTACTTAAAAGCGGGAAATTAGAACACGTAGAACTAGAGATGAAGAAGCTGAAGATAGATATCTTAGGCATAATCGAACATCAATGGCCACAAAAAGGTGACTTTTAGAATAAAAACCACATAATCGTAAACATAGCCGTGGTAGGTGTAAATGTAGAGGTAGTACACAATAAGAAATTTGAAAATAATTTGATATCCTACATACAACGAAAGAATTATTATGATTAAATTAGAAGCAAAACCAACAAATACAGTGGTAATACAAGTATATATGCATGACTTTCAACATTAAGATAATGAAATAGAAGAAGTATATACAAGTTTAAATGAAATGATAAGCAAGTACGAGGAGATAAAAATCTGATCATATTAGGAGATTGGAGCTCACTGGCAGGAGAATCAAGTGAGAACAAAATTGCAGGGAAATGCGGTTTAGGACGAAGGAACGAAAAAGAGAGATTAGTGGAATTCTGCACAAGACACAAGCTAGTAGTAACTAATACTATATTCCAACATCCCATACGAAGCATATATACTTGAACCATGCCAAGAGATAGAAAAATGTATCAAATTTTCTCCATCTTAATAAAATGGAAGATTTAGAAACCAAATACAGAATAACAGAAGCTATCCAGGTATGGACGTAGATAGCGAACGTAACTTGGTCACGATGAACAAGATACAAAAATTAAAGATTAGCAGTACTGAAATAGCTGGCTGGTACACAAACAACTTAAAAGACGAGCACACAAGGAAAAGTTTTGGAGAAAAATGGATCAAGAAATAAAAAATGAATTTGAAGTAGAGAATAGCAAAGTGAAGGAAAATATAGTACAAGCTGTTGATATAGTCATAGGAAGAAAAACATGACAGAACAAAAAACCATGGATTACAAAGGAAATAATATATATAATAGGAGGAAGACGGAACTATAAGAACTCATACAAAGAAAATGACTAACAGAAATACAGATCACTAAGGAATAAAATAAATAGGGAAGGCTAAAGATTATTGCATGTGATCAAGAAGAGAAAAAAGACGTAATACCAAGATCAGTATTTGACAATGCAGTACAAGACCTAAAAAAAGCAAAGCCCCTGGGAATAGATGATATACCAGCCAAAACTATAAAGTGCTTAGGTAAACATACTCTACTGAATCTCTTTGAATTAATTGCGAATATTTATGAAACGAAAGTATTAGTATCAGATTTCACAGAAAATATAATCACATCTCTATCTAAAAAAAAGCTCACATCAATGTGAAAATCACCGAACAATTACCTAACCTCACATACATCGAAATTACTCTCGCCGATTATATACAGACGGATTAGGGAAATCTGAAAGAAGACCAATTCGGATTCGGAAAAGGAACAAGAACAAGAGAAGGCTAATTGTGAAAAACGAATCGGGAAAGGCGCAATTAAACGTATATTGCGTTTATCGATTTGGAAAAAGCTTTCGATGGTGCAGACTGGCACAAGATGTTCCAGACACTAAAATTTATTGGAATAAAGTAAGAAGAGAAGAATAATACACAACTTAATATAAAAAGCCATAATTAAATGTGAACAAATGCAGTGTACAGCTAACATAAGGAAGGGATGGAGATAAAGTTGTGCACTATCGCTACTTCTGTTCAAAGAATGAATATAATTATAACAATACAAGGTGGAAAGGTTGGGATGCTGCTTTATGCGGATAACATTGTATTGCTAGTGAAAAAGGAAGACGACTTCACAATCAAAACGTCTAAAACAAAACATTTTGTGATTGGGTAAGGAAATGAAGAAACCATGGAGTTGGGAACAACTAAAATTAGACATTGCAACTCTTACAAATACTTAGGAGTAACGATATAATCCAAAAGTAGCAGTATAGATAGCATAATTAACAAAATCGTTCAAGGAAAGCTTTCAATTCGTCACTTAAATACGGGGTTATAGAATAACAAGGTCAAGGTAACAGAAAGAATGAAAACCACGATCTACAAAACTATAGTAGAAAACCAAAATATATACGGTTCAGAAACTTGGGAATAGAATAATAGCAACAAAGAAAGACTTCTTGCTCTGAAGGTTGAGCGAAAAAGTATTGGCATATCGAGGATCGAACATGTAATACTCCAATGTATCAGAGAAATGGTGGAAGTATAAGAAACATTATATGATATAATGGAGAGAAAACGACTCTTATGGTATGGGCTGCTAGAACATGTGGAAAACATCAGTTGGCCAAAGAAAGTATGGCAGTGGATACCTCCGGAAAGAGGAAAAATAGGAAGACCTTCCGGGAGTTGGCCAGAAGACATCCAAAAAGTCGTAAATAAACTCGCCTAAAGACACATACGCACATGAATACCTATGTTTGGTAAACTATTTCTAAATACATGTATAGTGTACAGTATTATTTTTCCAAACATATATTTATTGTCGAAAATTGTCACAGATTAAAGGTATATTTGAAGTAATAATACACCCATGAGATAGTTTTAACATTAAAAGAGCAGGTTACATAAATTTATTTGTATCAATTTTTAGGTTTAGGCTATGGAAAGTGGATTTTCAATAACTTCAAAGTCTCTTCTTTGAGTAAGAGTATGGTATCCTAATCTGTTAGTTCATTAGGTTTTATTTGCAACCAACATAAAAGCTTCTGGACTAACAGATCAGGATGAACCCATAGGAAGGCATTTATTATCGGGCTGGTGCACAATCAAAGCAACAGAACTGCTTATGTTAAGCAGGGCCCATCTTACGGTTCAAATAATAGTTTTCGTCAGACCGCAACAAACCGATGGCAAAAGGCTCTTCACCTGGCCCGGGAAGGAGGAGAAGTGGTCCACGGACAACACGTACAGGAAGGACGTCTTGGTTGTTATAATATACAGGGTAAGTCAAAATAAGTGGGCGTCGCCCTTCTGAATTACAGCTAAATGAAGATCCTCGTGAGAGGGCCGATGACCAGCAGATTACGGGGAATTGAACCCACCTTACTGTGGTTGCTCCTGAATACTTCTTACAACATACATGAAAATGGAAAAATATCAAGTCATGAATTTTGAATAATGGTTAAAAATGTATTGAACAAGATACGAAATAATTAATACAATGACAAGCAGAAAAAATATACATTGAAAACAAAACCAGAGGGTTTCGTTATGTCCGAATTGGTAGCGGCTCACCGCTACTGGCCACTGTATTTACTGTAATATCAAAAAATGCTGGGTAGCCAATAACAGTTGAGTTCAGAAAAATGGGCACAGGAATTTATTATTAAACAATTGGCAACTGAAATTGCTTTAGTGAATGAAAATCAAACAATTTCTATTTTTTCCACAATTCGAAGCACTTTCAAGAAAAAGGAATCCCTACAAACAGTTTTCACTAAATAATGGCATACATTAATAATTTTTACCTCAGTTCAGCGATAGTGTGAGGCAAGCACAACAGGGTTTTCTATTTTGTATTCTTATTTGACCGTTCACCTCTGGGTGGAAGATGGACAGGCGGCGGTTAAAACAACAGCATTGCACTAAATAACGACAGATTGTGTAATTTGAATTTCTCCAGGTAAACGACGAATTAATAATCTGGAGTTGCACAATATTGCACATAATTAGTATTTTTTTCGGAAAACGGCGAATTAGATGTTTTAAACCAGCCAGAAACGAAGATTACAGGCACTGAGTTTTTGTTAATGCGGGGAGCTGTAATAAAACGTTATGGGAGGTACGGGGTTAATTGTTATCCGCTCACAACGAAAGGAGAAGAGCATTGTATTTCCACAACCAACTTATCGTTTCCAATATTTTTTAATCCGCCTTTTAGTCAATTTCTAAATTTGTGGAAATGTAAACGGCAAAACTTATTAAACTGAACTCGCCACCAAAAAGCATCGTGCAAACACCGCAAGTGTCTGGCCCCAACCCTTATGTTTCATTCAAAAGCGAGCAACCCAGCTGACCGGGACGGATTATCAGAATTTCATCACACATACACTCAAAAGCATACTTCCAGGAGGATACAGATATAACAATTTATTCGAGTAATAATATGTGGGACAGCAAAACGGTGGCTTAAGATGTTGTGAATTAAATTAAGAACTGAATTTAACAATTCTACGAATTTGAAATAAAATCGGACGTACGTCACTCCCAGTATAGAATCCTTATGCTCCTTCTAACAGGGCCTGCGACTGTCAAGGATCACCTCATGAGGACTAGCGAATTCTCTGGAGACCCCACATGCAGATTGTGCAGTGAGGAACCAGAAACCGCAATGCATATTCTATGCAACTGTGATGTGCTGGTTGGTAAAAGACAACTCATATTTAGACATCCACATACAGAACTGGAAGACTTTAATTTACACCCTAGAAGTGACATGTACGTTGTGTGTACCACAACGTTCCCTGTACGGGAATCAAGATCACGGGCTGAATGTGAGTAACTACAAGGGCGAACACAATAAGCCTTATAAGTTAAGGTGTTTCCGCAACCAAGGGAAGACGGACCCAGGGAAAAAGTACAAAGAAGATAGTAAATTTGAAGTTTTTATAAAATTACTATTGGACTTCAAATAATATTTAGGCCTATATAAATAAACAGTGCTATAGGCATTACAGGCCTCTACTAAGCGGCAAAATTTGTTGTAAGGTACTCGAAATTCCTAAATACAAATTGGAAATTTGACAGAATTATTTAAGCCATTAGATGATTACTATGATCAGGGGCATCAGGTCTCAAGTTTAAATACTGATAGTTCAGTTTAAGAAATTTAATTTTTCTATTCGTACCTAAAGTTCAAAGTTTTAAATGCGTTGTGATATCAATTCTGATAGAAATTTTGTCCTTGGTGGTAAATACGAAATACGATTATAAATATCTTGAAATTTCCACTCCAAAAAATTTGAGTTTTTGAAATTCCTAATAAAATTTCAAGTCACTGCTGAGCTTTAAGACTTTATTTATGAGTTATAATTCTAAATTTGAAATTTTCTATGTAATGGAATTTCAGAAATTTTAATATTTGCAAGCAAAAAACAATTTATTTATAATTTCCTGTACGCACCAACAATGCCAACTAAACCGCGACAGATTATAATGTTGAGTCGCACTTTTAGGATAAGAATATTATTTTGATCTTGTAAATATTACACTTATCTATGAAACCAATTTACTTAGATATTTCTCTTTCAATTACATAAGACAGACTAGTCCATTCCACTAACAATGTCAACTAAACGACGTCAGGTAGTATTTTTTTATTATCTCAGTATATGAAGTTCAACTTCACTTCCTAATGAATTTTTAAATAATATTTCTAGGCCTGTAATTTGTCAAGTTATACTACATCATTATGCTATTATGTTGCTAGTTTTAAAGTATCGGCATTTCTGTAACTCCAAAGAAAAAAAGTTGGGCTACTTCTTGGTATAGTTTTAAGTTAATAACTAATGTCTGGTTCTAGCTCGTAGCAAATCTAAAATGTAAATAACAAACTTGTCGTGGTACCCACAGCACCTGGAACAAGCCAACTTACTTATGCACATATTTTACATACAATAATAATTCTCTGATATTTTGATAATATTCATTTTGTAACAAATGATAAAAGAGTGGGTAAGTGTTTCTTCAGACCATTTAGCTGAAGTTTTGAACCCAACGAAGCAATGTCAGATTATTCTGCCCATTAAAGACATCTTAAATGTGCTTTGTCAAGTGTCACGACCTATAAAATTAATCTCCAGCATAAGTTAAGTCCGAAATTAACAAATTAAATGTACATGAAGCTCCAGAGGACGACTTACCAACTGGCCAAGTTTTAAAGAAACTACCCAGGAAAGCAATTGTTCTCCTAATGGTTATATACAAGCGCATGTTAAGCCTTTGCTGCTACACAGTTACATGGAAATATGTCCAGATAATAATGATGCAATCCCGTAGAACTCCGGAAAACCCTCACACGAAATGGCATCGCTTGTTACATATACTCATCAAATTATTTGAAAGAATACTAGTTATAAAAATACAGGAAAGCATTAAAAATTATCAATTGTCCTCCCTACTCATCAGTTTGAATTTCCAGAAGACGTTGTGGATAATTCATCAGGCTCATAGAATAGTAAATAAATACGCCAAAAGCTTTGAGGAAAGGAAATATTGCAATGCTGTATTTCTAGACGTGTCACATGCATTTGATAAAGTGTGGCATACTAAACTACTATTTATACTAAAGACCATCCTAGCCAGTAATTATTACCTCCTTCTGAAGTCCTATCTTTCCGATAGGAACTTTTCAGTTAAACATAATGAAGCCCAATCTAACCATTATTCCACAAAATTTGGTGTTCCCTAAGGCAGTGTACTTGGACCCATTTTTTACTTGATATACAAGGTGTTTAAAAAATATATTCAGATATTTTACTCACTTATAGAATTCATCTATACAAACAAGAAGGTCGTAATAAACATGGTTCGAAAATAAACCGTTTCAAGAAACAGCCAAATTATTTAGTAGGAGTGCATTATTCAATTGAATCATCAACAACGATTTTCAATTAACGTTTGGCGTGGTGTTTTTGGAGACCATATGATAGGACCTTCTTTTCTTCCGAACCGTTTGACTGACCAATTGTATCTTGATTTTTGCGTAATGCCTTACCACTATTGTTAGAAGATGTACCCCTCATTCATAGAATGAATACACGATGCGGCTCCTGCAAATTTTTCAATCATCATCAGAAATTTCCTAAAAGAAAGTTACAACGACAGGTGGATAGGGCGAGGGGGTCCAATTGTATGGCGACCTAGACCTGACCTTAATCCGCTCGACTTTTGTATTTGGGGTACTTAAAGTCGTCAGTTTCTTCAAGCCCCGTTAATTATTTAAACGAATTGCGAGAACGAATAGAACATGCGTGCCCGACTGTTCGTATGAATCCGGGAATCTTTGAAAGAATTCAGAGAGATTTTTATGTAAAAATTAGGGAAACAAAACACGATAATTACATGAAGGGTGTAGTTGGAAAGTAAGGCATCGGCAAGGAGAACGACTCTGGAGAGAAATTAATACACTTCTGCATTGATAACTGTTGCACGATAATAAATAGCCTATTTAAACATCACATTCGAAGGCTGTTCACTTTGACATCTCCGAATAAGTAATACAAAAACCAGATAGACTATGTTCTAATAAACACTAGATGGAATTCCTCTATCAAGAACGCAAAAACCCTTCTAGAGAAGGACTGTGGTCTCGATGACCAACTCCTCGTGGCTGCCATCAGAATAGAACTTAGTAATTCAATGTTGGACGAATTCAAGGAACAGATTAACATTAATCTAGACTCTCTCCAAATAAACTCAAAAAGCTATGAAGAAATAGGAAAACCTAAAAAATACATTACTTTCCACTAATACCAACGTTATTAATCAAAACCAACAGATGATTCATCAGCAACGAAAGCGAAAACATTGGATGCAAATGGATACGTGGATTTAGTTATGCAAAGAAATAAATTAAAATCAGAAGGTTTAAATAAAGAAGTACATAATCGAAACAGACAAAAATAATTATATTAGCAAAGTATGTGAAGAATCTGAAAAACACGCTAACACTAACGAGACAAAAGAATTGTTTCAAAAGATACCAGAAATCACAAGAGAATTCATATCTAAATCTTGGGCTATTGAAGATGAAAGTGGAAGAGTAGTTAGTGAAATCAAAGATGTGATGAATGTCTGGAAAACTTATTGTAAACATGTATATGAAGACAAAGGATATGTTGGGGCCCAGAGAGTAGATAAGAGCGCAATGGACCAAGAACCTGACATCATGAAACAAGAAATCACATTCGCTATACACAACCTAAAAGAGAATAAAGCAGTTGGGGAAGACAAAGTAACTGCTGAGATGCTAAAATCACTAGGTGATACTGGCATAAACCTACTACAAAGAATATGCAACAAAGTATGGACGGACGAAACTTGATCTGAGCACTGGCTTAAATCAACATTTACACCCATACATAAAAAGGGATCGACACTGAAATGTGAAAATTACGGAACTATAGCACTTATTTCTCATGATAGCAAAGTATTACTAACTATTCTGCATGAACGCCTAAAACACTATATACAGTGCCTAATACCACAAGAACAGGCCGAATTTATAAAAGGCAAAGGCACTGGAGAGCAGGTCTTGAACGTACGTCAAAAAATAGAGAAAACCAGGGAATTCAATATCACGGCGTTTCTATGTTTTTCAGACTATTCGAAAGAATTTGATTGCGTATGCTGGTCCATACTATGGGAAGTGCTAAAAGAAATGGGTACCCCAGAACATCTTCTATCCATAATAAAACATTTGTATGAAAATGGTATTACAACAATACAAATTGAAAATAAACACTACGCATCATTCCATACTAAAAGAGGGTATATAATGAGGCGCGCCTTCGAGGATTGGGAAGGCGGAGTAACCATAGGAAGGAAATTAATTAACAATTTGCGTTATGATGACGATACAACACTCATAGCTAAAGATGAAGAAGAGATAATAGAGCTCCTGAATATAGTTGAAAGAGAAAGCAATCACTGTGGGTTAAAGTTATTCCACCAAAAAACAAAACTTATGGTTATAGATCGGAACAATCCCTATCTATACCGCCATCTACAAAATATAGAGATAGCAGACAAATTAATCTATTTGGATACCCTTTTAACTTCAATTAAAATTTTAAAATTTTAAATTTAAGATTAAAATTGCATTAAAATTAAACTTTTAATTTAAAAATGGCGGATGCGAAGAAGAAATCCGAAGAAGAATAGCAATATCAAAATCTGCAATGGCATAATTAAACCAAAATTGGAAAGCCCGAAATATTACGCTGTAACGGTCCGTCGACGTGTGGACGGTTACCTGGTTTTAGCTCAGAGCCAGAAGTTCGTAATAACGTGCGGAGAGACTGTAATGGTTATAACAGGATTTATTATATTTAACTGTTACAATAAAGACAAAAATATATTTGATTCTGAGATTATAAAGAAAGTTATATATTTCTGCAAAATCCTGGTCGGAACGCCCCTGTATGGAATCGGAAGTTCGGTTGAAGGGACGGCGAAGGTTACGTTCCAGCTGTAGGCCGCGCGCAGCATGTATGTCCTATATTTACATAAACAAACTAAAAATGGTTGCCACCTGGCAGTTAGTTTTAAATACGTTTAACGCAATGTATTTCGAAATCACTAATCGGAATCGGTTTTAGTGTTCACACAGTTGCTAGATAAAATTGTCACCTGGTACGCGTACTGGTTAATTTAATCTGCCTGTACAGTTGCTAACGGTTTCCGTGGTTTTTTAATCTGGATGACAAATGAATTTAATAAATGTTTCGTTTTATACTGGGTTCCCTTTCTCTACGCGTCTCCTCCGGAGTGTGATCGGACGCCGTGATGAGTGCGTGGGGGAAAACAATCTAGAACTCCACTTGCACTGCTGCAGACGCCTCTTTCAGGAACTAAAGCGGCCTAGCATTTAATTATCAAATACTGAAGCGGTTCCTTCCCGGAAGCTTCGTTACAACGCAAAAGATAAAAATAGAAATAGTCAATACTCTAATTTTTCCAATAGCGTTATAGGCGTGGACGATGAAAACCAATGACAGCAGATGCCTTCGAAATGTGGTGCTGGCGCGGAATGCTCAGGATACCATGGACTGTAATGTACACAAATAACCCGATCATTGAGGAGACATTGATTTTGGGGGGGTTCACTTCTCAGTTCTAGTTCTGAAGTTGTCATCTGGATTTACAACGTTTTCGTCGCCTGTTTACATTCTAACTTGCTCTTTTCTCTTGGTGCCTGGTAACAGCCCTCTTTGTGAAGGAGTGGATACGGGAAGATCAATGCAGTGTAGCACCGCGGTAATGAATGAATCTATCCGGATACACCATAGCAGGTGCATTCCTGCAAGTCCTATGTTGGAAGGGTTCAACATGCATAAGTAGTAGTTGTTTGAATGGTCAGTAAATTCCCATCAAATGCTTAAAAAAGCAAACTTCATGACTCTCTTTTCTTTTGCACCATACTAGAAAAGAACAAACTGAGTTTGTAATAATAAAAAATGTGTACGTTAACCATGATTCATATTTAAGCCATTTGTACAACATTTGTCTATCTAATCGTTCAGAGTTCTTTACAGTACCCTCAGGGTAAATGATGTACATAGGGTTTCTGTTGATCCCCGTTATGCATGCCGAAGTATGCCTTGTAGGCCACATACATTATAGTAGATACTTCCACGTAGTAGCTTTTTCGCTCTTGTAAGGTATACCCTCAGATTTTCAAATAGGCGCGTATGCAGGCGGAGGGAACCTGTATAGGACGACAAAAAATTTATCGGAAATCAGAAATATTTTATACGCTAAAACGTTGTAGGATGTTGAGAGAAACAAGAAACTAGAAGAGCATCATAATAAAACGTGTAGTCGCTAACAAACTGCGCAAATCGGCTAGAAAAAAATTAGTGGCGAAAGATTTTCTGCAGACAATTCTACGATCTTTGGAAACTGATCTTGTGAATATGCAGGGATTGGCGACAAATATCGCGGCTACATAAATATTAATAGCCGTCGATTATTTCTCGAAATATGCCGATATAAAATATGGGAACAGTGGCGATCGCTTCTGAAATATATTCAAATGATACCGTGGAATTCGTAGGCATCTCTAGGCTATAATGATATCGATTTCACAATGCTCCATTCAGCAAAGTTACTAACCGAAGCGATATTAATTACTACTCCACGTTTAGTTCCTTAAAGAGTGCCATGGCGGAGCGTAAATCGTTAAATGCACAACATTTTAAAGAAAATTTATTACAGTTTTAAGAAATGCTATCAAAACATGACCTTGTTAATAGATGAGAATTTTTTTAAATAAGCTGATTCTGCTGTAAAACTTTAAGCATTACATATAATTATTATTATTGAAGACATTCAAGATAGATAGCAATGGAGTATTAGTTGCGGGAAACGGCGAACGCTGTAACAAGCCGGCTATATATATGTTGCTGTGTTGCAACATGCTCTAATTGTGATATATTAATCTATTGCTAATTCTAATACAGCTTAGTTAAGCTACCTTGTAAAAAGTGGATTGTTTAATCACACATAATTCAAATACGATGTAAATGTTAGATTCCGATCCAGGAATTTGATCTGTCGTTTCCGTGTAAGTTGACTTCCAGGTTTCGAAACAGGTTGTTGTGTTGATTTTTATCTTTGGGAAAGCATAGAGGATACTTTTCAACCTTATTTGCTCATTCTTGAGCTGTAATTTCACATATATTAGCAAACACATAATGGTTTTGGCAACTAGATATAATAATGTTAATTTGTGAATGTAATGCTCTTCTTTAGAGAAAAATATGTTTGAAATAATGTTCTTATGTATGTAAGGAAGGTTTGTGGTAATTTTTATTAACTTGGAATATGTTTGTAATAATTTATTTAATTAATTGAAAAAATTTAATTGTCAACTTTCTTATGCTTTGTTGGAAATATGTCGTGTGAGATATCAATTTCTGGGAAATTTTGCAAGGAACATTTTGGTGTTTCCTTTTTCAGTAACTTTTATTAAGTTATCGTAGTTTATAGAAATTTGTAATTATTTGAATTAATTAATTGAAAAAATTTAATTGGCAACTTTCTTATGCTTTGTTGGAAATATGTCGTGTGAGATATCAATTTCTGGGAAATTTTGCAAGGAACATTTTGGTGTTTCCTTTTTCAGTAACTTTTATTAAGTTATCGTAGTTTATAGAAATTTGTAATTATTTGAATTAATTTAGAGCTGCGATTTCATTGGTGGAACCCCTCGCGATTGACATAAAAAATCGACAGTTTTGTTCCGTATCATAGCAACGGAAATTTTTTTATGAAAATCTTTTGTTAATAAAAAAGTTAGTTAACTTTTTATCCGTCAACGATGAAATATGCCCCTCCTGCAGCTCGCAATTATTATAATTTTGTGTTCAAGTTTGTGTTTTAAGTAAGTAAATATTCTTTCACCGTTTATCTTCGATTTAAAGTGTTTATTTCCCTCTGAGTATTTGAAATATTTGAAAATTATCAAGAAAATTACAATTTGGAAGAGTTGTATGTTAGCGTGGGTTTGATCGTCATCCGTCTCAAGAAGCGTAATTCGAGAGTGTGCTGTTTTAATTTGGCAAGTATAAAATCTGAACTCAAATAACTAAATGTCATTATTCTGATAGAAATAATGCAATTAAATAATTTTAATTACAACTAGTAAGAAAAAACAAGGAAGTTCGTCGAAATAAAAAGTGCTATACAATAAAAGGAAGTTCGTTGAAGTTAAAAGTGCCATAATAAATAAAATTATTGGATCTTTACTCAATGCATAACTGAAAATCAATTTTGAGGTTAGATGTGTGGATTTCGAATTTACCTATACATAAAGACAATTACTGGTGTTTTAAAATTGGGAAAGCGCTTACCTGTGAACATCTGATTGTTGTTTTCTGGATTTGGACATCACCAACTGCTGTTATCAACATTTATTTCGCTCAACGGACAGTGAGCTTACGCGATACGAAAACAGGTACGACGTTTAAAGTTACTATAAAAATTGAAAGAGCAAATAAATAAATCCTTGTAGTTATTTATTGTATTTAATTTAGAGTGACATATTTAATTTACGTTTTATAAAAGGGAAAGCACAGATAATTATGATTTGACTTTGATATTTGAAATGGTAATTTGAATTTCCCTATGTTTTCTTTTGCTGTGCATGTTTGTTGCTAGTTAGAAAAGGTATATAGAACGACTAATTGTAATAGCAGCTTCCCTGAGATCAACTAAAAAAGATTTTTCAGAATATTTGACTTGTGTTGGTTAAACAATTTATTAATTTGTATATGTTTAATATCCATTTGAGTAAGTATCTTTTGTTTAAGAGTTTAATTTGTTTATGTCGCCCAACATAGTAAGTTTAACCAGGCACAATTTTATATACTGTATTTAATTCATTTGGAACCACAAAATATCGTTATAATAATTATTACAAATTAAGACCTGTATCACAGCAATATATATAATTATTTTCTGTAAACATCTTTTATTATTTTGTTGGCTGGTAAATATAAATAGGTGTGTGAGTCAGAGTTGAAGAAGAATGAAATTTAATTGTAAGTTATGTAAACAGCGGTCAATAAATAACCGTGGGTTAGCTAATCCTTTCCCTAAACAACCAATATTGGTGGCCAGGCAAGGTATAAAGAGGCTAACCTAAAAAACTTGTTGCGTGGACAAAACGGTTTCCACATTTACAAATTCCAATATTTTAGTTACACTGAAATAGAAGATCAAAGATAAGAAATTAATAAATACAGTGCCACCAAGCAAACAAGTCTGTTGGGTAGGCGTGGTGTGGTGTCGCTGTATTTTAGAGGTACACTCGGTGTCAATAGTACTTTGGCGGTAAATTTAAACGTGTAACATTGTGTATTTGCAAGTTTACCTTATTTCGAATAAGACGAACAAAAATAGTCTTAAAAAAGACTGATTTCTTTTATAAAGATGAACGAAAGCAGAGAAAATTAAGAAACACAAACACGCGATAACCTGTCAATTTGCTAGCTACTTTCACTTTTGTCAGGGAAGGTACAACGCCGGCAGGAGTTGTATGTATTGGCTTAAACTTTTACCGCCACAAATTTTTAAAAAATTAGTTGGCATATTTTCCGACGGACTTGTTTGGTTGGTGGCGCTGTAGTGTAAAGTACAATGTTTTTATTGTTTGTATTTTATAGAAGAATAATGAACAATTTGAACACTGTACTAATAACAGGAATTGCGATAAATACTAGGAGACAGTATGAATGCCATTAGTAATTCTTGGAAATTCAGTGCTACCAACATTATAATTTTAAATGGTAAGTTATTGACGTCGTAGATGAAAGCTGGGTACAAGTATACGGTGGTGTCAGACCGTATTCCTAACCCAAAAACAGTTTATTGGCATTCTCAAGTGACGTTTTTTTTTTGATTTCTTTACGGAACGTCGTACAATTAATTCAGACTATTATTCGACACTTTTGCGTGATACAGTTAAGTAGGCTATCAGAAGCAAGCGGCAGGGAAAACAAAGTTGTGTTTGCTTTCTGCAAAGACAATGATCGCCACTGCAAGAACAATTGAAATCATAATCAAACTTCAGTGGGACCTTCTTCCGCATGCACCATACGGTCTTGACCTTGCTCCATCCGATTTTTTGCCCACTAGAGTAGTGGGTTGCGACCCCCTGTTGGGGAGAATTTCCAAAATAAAACAAAATGCCTTTTCAATAATATTATTCTCAAGTTCTAAGCGGTTTCTTACAAGAAACTTAATTCGCACAAATGTGATGTAGCAATTGGCACAAAACATTTTATAGCTTTGTCCGCAAGCTCGGGGTATTATTGCTTTCTTCTGGTACAAAATTGATCTACGCTTTGGGACAAATGTCTATTTTCAACATTCTATCACATGATATTTCAAGTTTTTCTTTTATGTTCGACTAAATTTCAGCTTGTTCAACGAAATTGTTTGAAAACGGATTTAGTATCCATCTGTATATGTCATAACTGTTTTAAAATTCGTTGGGGAAATAGTCAATATTTGTTTTACATTGTGCAAACTAACTTGCATATCTGCAAACACGTGCTCAGAATTTATCATATTATCATGCTTAACTAAGTCTTCCATGAGCTCTTGCACGCACTGGAATGAATCAAACTTCTTCTTTCCAATTGAAGTCGACTTGAGCTATGTTGAGAGTTTAAGTGCTCGAAAATATCAACCTAAGAAGCCAAAAGGGAATTGGAATATATTTTCTCATATTCCGGTTTCTCGTCTTGCAGGTACATCAGAAGTTCCACTTTTAAATGGAAACTTTTTTCAACTTTGTTCAAGATGATACGCCTCGAAAGTAATTTTACTTCCGTGTGATAAAGAAGATTTGCTTATAAAGAACCCATTATTTTTAGAAAAATACTAGGCTGCAATGCTTTTTCCTTGATGACATTTACCATTTTAATGACATTTTTCAGTTGCTTTCGGAAGGTAAAGATTTAGATGCAAGAGCTTCTCGATGTAAGCAATAGTGTAGCCATATATTATCATTTAGCATTATCTCTTTTATTCTGACAATAAGACCAGATCGATGTCTTGTCATAGAATTCGGTGCATATAGCAAGGCATTTCCCCCAGTCAATACCGTAATTATTAGTACTTTGCATGAAAGTGTCGTATACACATTTTCCAGTGGTATTGACCTCTAATGGAGTACACAATAGAATACCATCTGTAATACCTTCTACCATGTAACTTATTCATCTTTGGATACTTATATTAGAGAGGGGTATTGCTTTCAGTTTGTTAGTCTCTTTGTCACCAATTATTATTTGCACCATTTCAACAGCTGCTGCTAAAATCAGATCTTCAGCAATTGTATGTGGATTACTGGTTTTTGCAATGCGAAATGCAACTCGATGATTTGATAGTAGTAATTTTTCATTAGTAGTGGTTGCTGATGTAAAAGTGTTTCGTACTTAATGTTAAATATTTGTTAACGATTTATTCTACTCAACACACAGTCAGCAGTACAGCACACAGTTATGAAATGACATGTAATCTCTTGGCGGTCTGCTGCTTATATAAAGTAAAACCGATTATACAGATTATTCCAGTGTCCTCTAGTACTATCCCGGATATGGTGGAAATTTCCGGAAACAAGGAGAACAAATAAATAAATAGCGCGACTTAAAAACTTCTTCCAGGAAGGAATTAGAAAACTTCAAGATCGATAAATTCCTGTTTCAATTTGAACACTCCTCGTACTTTTATGTAAGTAGCTATCCTGTAGAATCGTCTACCCAATATTATACACTGTGGTTATTCAAAAATAATTTAAATGGTATCTGATACTTAAATACGCACCTATAATATCGAATAAGCTGCACCAGATAGCAAATTTTGAGTGCCTCAATGAGAGCAAGAAATTCTTTCCTTACACTGAATTAGTTAATATAGTGTATCTGTCTCTACAATTTCTCCAGATGTAAAGCAATATTACGGAATTATTTACTTAGATAAATTTAAAAATTCTATTCACTTCTTAGGTAATAATTTATTTCTAGTTTACAAAATTTTAACAATTTTGGGGCTTTTAACAATATATGACTTGTAAAAACAACTTGTAAATTAAAAAATGTACTTATCATTAATAACTGTCACGCAGAAGATTTTACAGGTTACTGTATTCAACTGTAATATAATGATTATTGTTTACAAAAACCTTTAACTGACATATGTTTACTTCCATATCCAACGACAATTCTAACTAAATCGCACCAGATAACATTTTTGAGGGTCCCGTTTTAAGCAACAACATATTAATTTTAACTTACTACTAACGTACCAGTGGCGGCTTGTACTAAAGGGCACAAGGGCACGTGCCCACCCAACCACCAAGATAAACACAGAAAGAAATTCGCATGTAATTCAGTGCATTATTTTAATTTCATTATTTTAACGATGGTATCAAATTTTCCTTCCGCACCACAAGCGCGGCTAACAGCCTCAAAACTATTTTCCGGGGAACGCTCTGATTTGTACCTACCTAGAGGTGATTCGGTTGCCTATCGGTTATCTTCGCTATACGCGATATACCAGGCGAATAGGGCACCGAGCTCATTGTTCCCATTTAAAGTCAACGTTTGAATTTCGACCGCAGTATTTTGTGTTTTCGCGCAATCGCGCGTGTGAATTCAAAGACGAAAGTGACGTTTTTTCAATGATGGAAGTTAATTGTGTGCAAAATCTTTAAAAAAACCCGCTATCATTTGAGGAAAAACTTTTAATTAAGAAGAAAGGAAGGCCTATTCC
>JABXWE010016911.1:0-11509 GCA_014611495.1 Limonius californicus | reverse complement strand
CTCGTGGCACGAAGAAGCAGATGGCCGCATTCTCCTGCACGTGAAACATGCAGCTGATAATGGTCATGAATACATCAGCATACGTGTACTGTGGATTCAGATGTCGTCGTGGTGGCTATATCCGTCTTTAAACAAATAGTGAATATAAAAGAACTTTGGATGGATTTTGGTACCGGGAAACACCGAAGGATGATTCCTGTATATGTTCTGTGTTCTCAACTGTCTCCAGAGATCTGCAGCAACCTTCCCATTTTCCATGCAATCACAGGTTGCGATACCGTCTCTGCATTTCATGGAATAGGCAAAAAAAGAGCTTGGAAAGTATGGATGGCCTTCCCAAATGTTAACAGAGCTTTTGAACAGTTGTTGGCTGGTAGCAATCCTGATGATGAGTCTGTTATGCTACCAATCCAAAGATTTGTTGTACTTCTATATGACATAACATCACACCTTAACAGCGTTAATGACTGTAAACGTGTTCTATTTATTAACAAGAACAGAGCTATTGAGAACATTCCGCCCACCGAGAATGCACTATGTCAGCATGTGAAGCGAGCTACTCTGCAAGCTACGATGTGGATGCATTGTTTGGAAACCAACTTTACGCCTCCACCACCTACACAATGGGGATGGAAAGAATATGACAAAAATTATTCACCAGTGTGGTCAACCATTCCTGAGGCCTCAAAAAGTTGTGAAGAACTTTACTCATGTGGCTGCAAGAAACGGTGCTCTTCGTGCGTCTGTGTAACAAAAGGACTATTGTGTACCCTGTTATGCTCATGTGAGGGCCATTGTTCGCGAAATGATGTGTAACAGAGATTTAATTATATTTGCGTACTCATAATGTTATATTATGCATTTTTTTTATTTTTTAGGCGGAAGTTGGAAAACCTTAATGTATTTAATACTCATTTGTTTAAAGTAGATTCATTGTTTGTAAACAATTGTATTTTTTTGTGGAAAAAGGGTACTATTTCTTTTATTAAAACGTTTTTTTCTGAATGTACACACTCTATTATTTTATTTACATAACTCATAGTTATTTTCATTCATAACAATTCACACTTATTTTCCTCATAATTCTTTTAGTTTTTAACGGCCGCCATTTTGAAACGACTTGATCAAACTCGACCATTGACAACCTGGGCCAAGATATTGTATACAAGCACTTGTATGCCAAATTTCATAAAAATCGGTTCAGGCATTTGGGTATTATAACCAATTTCATGGCGACCCAGCATCGTCTTACGGCCGCCATCTTGTTGACGTCATTACGGACGACCGAGGTCCTTAAAATTTGGGGTCTGGGCAGTTTTACATTTTTGGTCTTATATATTATCACCACCCCAAGTGGCATGTTCTCCCCCAGAACTGAAATATTTTTCTGCTACCCATCCCCACTAGTTGTTTACTTCTTTGCTTAGTATGACGCCTACTCCTTCTTTGGCTCTCCATCCTCTTTGTACTCCTGAATAGTATACAGTATATTCGTCTGTTATACTTGTACTTTCCTGATCTATTTTTTGTCTCACTTTTTAATAAAATAAACTGTATAATTCTGAATGTAGCTATGCAGGATGGACCATATAACTTGTAAATTCTGACAAACCAACACTGCAATGTATATGTATATGCAAGTACTACCATTAATATTATTTTGTTATGGAAATATATCGGATTCCCACATTTAATATTAATTTTTAAAAAGTGACACCTGAATTTTTCTGTATTTGAGAGAAGGTGTTTAATGTAGGTTAATTATCACTGTGATTGATTCCGGGGGAGGCATATATTAATGTTTACTAAAATAAATAGTGAATGCTTTGATAATGCTACCTGCAATGGTTAGCAAAACGTCAGTACTAATCAATCACCCCCTAACTATGTTTTTACTTATCTGAGGTAGTTCCAACACCAAATTTTAAAGTGTCCTTCAGATTATTCCTTACCAGAAAACTCTTAGCGACCTCAGCCAGGTTGGACCCGCATCCCTTGAATCTAGAAGCAAGCCCGTTAACCACTAGACCACCGAGGCCAGCATTACATTATAATTCTACCATCTGAATTGTTAGTCATATGTATGTTGGGTTGCAGCGTTAGTTTGCCCAAAGCTACAATTTATGTGGCCCACACTGTACATACCTCATGTAAAACTAACTAACTACATATCTAATGAAACTCAGTTTGATTATTAAACAAACATTTATTTTTATTTCCAGTTTGATTTCCTGGAGCCCCGAAACATCACTGGATTTGTGTCAGCAGGAGGACCGGATGGTTGGGTTACAGCATTTAATGTGAAATATTCGCACAATGGAAAAGACTGGAATCCTCTAGTGGATAAAGACAAAAATGAGCGCGTACTTTTAGGAAACGTCGACGAGAACACTCCCCAAGTTGTAGCATTTGGTCTTCCAATTCAAACAAAGTTGCTTAAAATAATCCCCATTAAGTGGCATCAGAATATTCAGCTCCGAATTGAACCCCATGGTTGTTTCGAACCATACCGTGAGTGAAACACATTTGATATCTAAATGCTTTTAAAATTAAATATTCAAGGTGTTTATTTAGTGTAAAAGTATTTTATAACACTTTTATTATTCAAAATACCCAAATAAACGTTGTAGAAAATTTCATTCTGCATAAGCCAGGGCACACTAAATTTATTATCATATATCAGGATATAGTTACGTTTTTAAATTCCTTACGGATAAAAGATGAATGAGTGGAATTATATGGGTTTGAACTGCATGATTTGCACGTTATTCTGTGCCATTAATTGTAATTTAGTGAAAACGTTTATTGATATTTGATTTTCGAAGTAAATTAATATACAGGGTAATTGTTATTCACAAATCGGTTCATT
Organism: Limonius californicus; assembly: GCA_014611495.1. Classification (NCBI taxonomy): domain Eukaryota; kingdom Metazoa; phylum Arthropoda; class Insecta; order Coleoptera; family Elateridae; genus Limonius; species Limonius californicus. The sequence continues at coordinate 8,640 of JABXWE010016911.1, read as the reverse complement.
TCTCAAAATATTTAAATGGTACACCCAATATCATATTTTACAATTTAATAATTTCTTATACGAGGGTTGCCTTTTATATTTCGGGATTAGAGAACAATTACAAATATTTATCATCGAAAATGGCTCCAAAACATGCATTTTGAACGCATCAACCATTTCTTCAGGTGACAAAAAACGTTGACCTCGCAATTTATTTTTGATGTTCGGGAATAAAAAGAAGTCATTGGGTGCCAAATCAGGACTATACAGCGGATGACTCATCAAATCGACGTTTTGAGTGCTCAAAAAGTCACTTGGTCGAGCCGATGTGTGAGAGCTCGCATTGTCGTGGTGGAGAATAATCCGTCTTCGGCGGTTGGTTTTCCTTATTTCTTCGAAGACTTATAGCAAACAAATGGTTGTGTACCATTCAGAATTGACCTTTCTAAGTTGCACTAATGGTACCGTTGAGAAACGAAAAAACAGGCGGCCATTTGCTTCGAAATCCTTCGAACACGAACGACTTTTGTTGGGTTTGGCGCGCCGTGGAAGCCCCATACAGTCGACTGCTGTTTACTTTCGGGCTCATACGCGTAGATTTCCGATTCGTCACCTGTCACGATATCATACACATGTTTTAAAGCACCGCGATCGAATTTTGTGAGCACATCTTGCGACCAATTGACGCGAGCTTGTTTTTGAGCGATTGTCAAATTATGTGGGATCCAACGCGAACAAATCTTTTTTAAGGCCAAATGTTCGTGCAATATTGAATGTATGCTGGTCCCACTAATGTCCAAGGATACCTCAATCTCACGATAAGTCACATGACGATATTGCAGTATCAGTTCACGCACCGCATCAATGTTTTTCGGAACAACAACCGATTTTGGACGACCTTCACGAAATTCTTCGTTGTGAGAACTACGGCCACTTGAATTCGGTAAACCATCGATAAACACTGGTCCTTGATGGTGCTTCATCGCCAAAAATCGAATTTAGTTCATCGATGCACTGTTGTTGAGTTAATCCACATCGAAAGTTGTAAACAATAATCGCACGAAAATGTTCACGATTTAATTCCATTTTTGGGCCAATACGAATTTTTCAAGTAACTGTAAACAACACAAATAGCGGTCGTACGTCAAAACGTTCTGAGTACGTATACCGTCAAAAATGTCAAACGCCAATTGCCAGATGGCACCACTAGGGTTGCCCAATCCCGAAATACAAAAAGCAACCCTCGTATTAGCTTTCATTTGATATAGTATATCTAAAATTTATAGTATAATATTAGAGCTTATATTATGTATAAAGGGAGCAGCGTGGCGGACAAATGTGCGAACTGGCCAAACAGTATTAAAGGTTAAACAACAATCCGCACGGTTACCACTTAAATGGGTGACCGAAAACCTACGCACACATGCTGCTATCCTAATACGTCAGAGAGTACCTAAAACCTTTTATTAGAATAATAAAGAAGATAAAACGAATTCCACACTAAACAGACTTTAATAAATAACATTAATTTTGCAGCAACAAGTGCATATACCACTACTGAGCTACCACCTTCTCCATGCAACACTTGCCCTGGAGCACCCTCTGCTGAAATGGAATTAGGTGCTTGTCAGTGTAAGGAAGATTTATGGTGGGATGGAGAAAATTGCGTGGCACGCACACAATGCCCTTGCATGGTTGGACATATCCCGTAAGTGTACTTAACTAATGAAGTAAATCACCAACTTCACTTTCATTCTATAGATATGCCATTGGAACGGTGTTTGAAAAAGAAGATTGTTCCCAATGTATTTGCAAACTTGGTGGTATTTCTCATTGTAACCCAAAAGCCTGCAACAAATGTGAAATGGTACCATTTTCCTATTATTATTTTCTTCCGTCATTGCAGTTATAAATTTGTAGGGCCTAAGGATGACTGTTACATCCTCTTGCAATTGTATTTGTCGACCATGTGAGGATGGAACAACTCTTTGTCCAACTAGCAACATTTGCATAAACACCACTGATTGGTGTAATGGTGTACAAGACTGTCCTGATGATGAAACAGGTTGTGCAGTTCTTCCAGATATTCCCAATCTGGTTGAAATATTTCAACCTACCCCCCAGCCTATAAAGATTGAGGAATTGGAAAGCCAGAAATGTCCAGAACCTTCTTGCCCACCAGGGTACAGTGTAGCACAGAAGAAACCTTCTAAATATGAGACAACCAAAACAGGTCTTAATACAATGTTTAGCACTTCCTCCAACAAAGGCAGCACTAAAACTTCATTTAGGAAAGTTGGAACTAAAACTAGCACTAAAGGAGGTAATTTTATACTATATTGCATTCTGGCAAACAGTTGAATTTATAAATAAATTGCATTTTGTTACAGGTCAAGCACGTGTTTCCGTACAAAAACCCCAAGTGACACCTGAGAAAATAGAAGAAAAAGAAGAATGTGAGGAATTCCAATGTGTGTCAAATGTAACAACAACACATGTACCTGGAAGACCAGGAAAAGTGTCGTGTCCAGATCCTACCTGTCCCCCAGGGTACACGGCGGAATTCGACGTCTATACGAAAAAGAAGGAATCTTGTCCAAGGTATAAATTATGAAACGGCCTTATCAGAAAAACCGCTTCTTAAAATTATAATAACAAACAAACAATCTATAAGTCGAAATTTATTACACTACTTGTTAAATCTAGTTGCCAGCGACGTGATGTTGTGATGGCATTAATTATTAATTTAAATAAATCACTTAACTTTGAATAAGAATGTTAACAAAATTGCATAACCTAACAGATTTATTTAACATTGCTAAGGTGCGTTCGATTGGTGTTGGTTGCAAACTTGGTTGCCCTTAAGGCTAACCAAATAGCAACCGCTCGCGTTTGTTTGGAAATCAATGACGGTACATAGCAAAGTTGGTCCGTCATTCAACCGACCAGCTTTGAGAGCTGGTTCCGAAGTTGGTTCATATGTATCTCTCTCTCTTTTATAACTAGTCTCTCTGTTTACTCTGAAAATTGAAAGAAATTTTGCCCCTCTTGTTAAAACGTCTCTTGTGTGAACAATATTTGCTTAACATTTGTATTTTATTATTTTTATTTTTATTATCCGTTTTAACAGAAAATGCATTCTATTACAAGCGCAAATTTTGTAGTCTTTTTTCTTCATGTAAGCGAAATGATCTAATAGTATATTAAAGAACTAGTTTCATAAGGCCCTTTCTTAACGCACGAGTCCAAGTTTGAAAAACGAGACGCGAAGCGTCGAGTTTTTCAACGGACGAGTGCGACAAGTGGTCTTATGAAACGTGTTCTTTATACTATTTTTTCTATTGAGGAAGTTTAAGAGTATTTTAAATAAATTTATGCAGAAAATTTTACGTCAAATCGATTACTAGGGAGTTTTTATAAACACTTATGGCAACACTGACAGGTGGCTGAAACTGACATTTCAAAGTTTCAAATTCAAAGCTATTTTTAATTTATTTATTAGTGAATAAACTAACGAAACATGAGCGAAGATACAATAAATTGTACTCCCCCTGAACTGCGTGAAGCAGCTATAAAGGCTACCGAGAAGTTAGTCCCTCAAAAATCAAGAAAAGCATATCTTAGAGCATTTGATATATTTTCAACTTGGTGTGCTCAAAATAATGTCCCAGGTATAACAGAAAATGTACTAATAGCATATTTTGAATCTATGTATACCAACAAAAAAAGTTCTACTCTTTGGACTATCTACTCTATGCTTAGAACTATGATTAGCCTGCGACACAATATTGATATATCGAAGTATCTGCGACTAATAGCCTTACTTAAGCGATTTTCAGAGGGATATGAACCAAAAAAATCTAAAATACTAGAATCCCTTAATATAGACCAGTTTATTCGTGAAGCTCCAAATAATACCTACCTTGTAACAAAAGTAAGTTTGTCAGATTATTAAACAACTTTATTTTTACAAATTGATGTTTATATTTAGGTTGCATTAATAATGGGTTATTGCGGTGCTTGTCGTCGAGAGGAGCTAACTAATATGATGACTAATCATATAGAGTACAAAGCTGATGTAGTTTTAATAAATGTGCCAAAAACAAAAACTAACGTTCCACGACTTTTTGCTGTAACAGATGCAACTTGGATTAACCTTATAAAAGAATATGCCAGTCTTAGACCAAAACATACAAACCACCAACGATTTTTCGTAAACTATCGTAATGGACAGTGTACAAGCCAGCCTATCGGCATAAATAAAATCGGGCAAATGCCAAAGTCCATTGCAACTTTCCTGAAGTTGCCAAATTCAGAGTTATACTCTGGTCACTGCTTTAGACGGTCGTCGGCATCACACTTGGCTAACCATGGTGGAGACCTACTTACAATCAAGCGACATGGGGGCTGGAAGTCCTCAGCCGTAGCCGAAGGATACATTGAGGCATCTCTAAAAAAGAAAATGGAAGTTGCCCAAATGTTATCCACACAAACTGAGACTGAGGTTTCCACTTCGGTGCCACGAGAATGTTCCGATACATCCATTTCGCTTGAACCTGGTTGTTCGACTGCCCAAAACACATTCGTAACATCTAATAACATCGAAAAATCGACCTACGAAATACCCAATTTAAAAATAAGTACTGGCGCTCACTGCAACATAACTGTTAATGTTTATAATAATTATAATTCCAAAAATTAAACTGTTGAAAGCTTCAGAACGTATTTTTATTTAGGTTTCCAAGCTATCATAACCTACAAATGTCGACATTGGCGCATCATGCGGGCTGAAGTTTTTAATGTACCTAAGTTCTGTTTGAGTTAGTATCTTGCAAACCTTTTTGTTAATTTAATATTTTTTAGTTCTTAATTGTGATGTGTAGAATTATTATAAGTATGTATAAATACAGTAGTACACACTACACAGTCATTAGGTAGGAAATTGCAATTGCAACGCTAATGAACTTGGAACAGTTTCTATAAATCGAACTACCAACATCGTAAAAAAAAAAAAACTAAAAACAGTACGATTATAGGCCTCCTTAACGTACTGTTTTTAAGCTAAAACAGTGCGCTTAGAACAGCTTTATAAAACCGAAATAGAAAAACATTCCTTTAGTCTAGAAAAGACGTGACTTTTCATTCCACAGCCCGCTGGAGATCAAGTTTTTTTGGATCTCTTGATAGTAGAATAGTTACTTAAATTAAAAAGCTTTTACTACGCCACTGACGTATCCTACAATTTTATCTAAACAAGGTTAACAAATTAATGTCAGTGTGATAGTAGATGTCGAAAAGTGTTACCAAAATGAATCTTAAAATTACTATATTTTAGTATTAGTTCTGTTTTTGCAGCTCGCAAAGCTGTATTGGTTCTATACGTGCTCGTGCTAAATAGCTTAGTTACACATAGTAACCAAAAACTCACAAAATGTAAATAGCCATACTAAAATATGCATTCATAAAAGTTGTAACAGCAATACCTCATATACAGAAACAAAAGTACCATCTTCCCAGTTTCCGTAAGGCGCCATTAGAGTAACATAGTTGTTATCGGGTCGTTGACTTTTCAATTTGATAACAGAACTCAAATAGTTATAAACATAAGTGGCTCGAGGAAGTTGCATTTTATACATGTCCCTCAGTTTTGGAAGAACAGCATCGGGTACGGGTTGTAACACATCACCACTCATGTCAGTCATCCTGGCCTGGTCGTTCATTAACTCACTAAATTTAATTAACTACACTGTGAATTGTAAATATGTGTAACAAACGAATAAACTGAATGCCTGTTGCAACGCTAGTTCTCTGTAGACTAACAAACTTTTTCGGGCTGCATATTTTACTAGCTGCACGGCAGGCACACTCTGTTCCAAAAGCCAAGGCCAAATTAAAAGTCATCGCAAAGCAGTACTCTAGGTACCTATTTACAGTACAAGATTCATATCGTTATTTGATGACTAAGTTGTACTATCTTAATCGGTAGATAGTATAAGCAACATTTGCGTTACTAAGTGCGAAGCCTACACTACATTTGTAATTTGACTAAACTAGCAAGAACATATTATCATAGGCTAATAAATACTTATATAAATATTTATTAGCCTATGATATTATTGAATATTGTTTAAAAATTTTAATGGAATATTACATTAATTTTTATAAATGTAAAAGCGACTACAAATACCGTAAAGAAATAGCACAAAGGCCCTAGTATTAAAGTTTAATCCAGTACTTTCTGTATTTACATTTTAAAATGTTCCTTGCTACAGTATGTAGGAGGGTCTTTTTCACACCGGGACGGGCGGTGGGAATTTTTACAAAGTAAATATAATAAATAACTAAACACTTGTTGGAATTTGTCACAATATTTAACATGTAGCGCCCTCTATTTGTGTTACTTTGTATGTTCTAATAAATCCGCAGTATAGTCTGTGTTTACTATTCGAGCAGTGAGGTGCTTTATTTTAACATTTTTGCCACCAATTTTTAACAGGTTATGGGACCAGTTTCGCGCGGTTCGGATTGGCAATAAATGATTAATCGATTAAAGTAACAAGTGAAAAGTAATCACTATGGCCGTGAACTATTTAAATAATGTACCGAGATTGTTAGGCCGCGAGAATTACGCAGAATGGTCTTTCGCGGTAGAAAACGTGTTCATTTTAGAAGGATTATCAAAGTGCTTAAGTGGAGAAGAAACCGACACCGTGTTGGTGAATAAAGCAAAGGCGAAATTAATCTTAACTCTGGATACATCGATGTTCGTACATGTTAAGGATGTAAAAACTGCGAAAGAAGTTTGGGATACCCTCAAGAAACTGTAAGAAGACAGCGGATTTACGAGAAAGATTGGTTTACTTCGAACGCTAATTTCATTGCGACTGGAAAACAGTGACTCGATGGAAACTTACGTCAACCAGGTAATTGAAACAGCTCAAAAATTAAACAGATCGAGATTCTCCATAAACGAGGAATGGATAGGGTCGCTACTTTTGGCGGGACTTTCAGAAAGGTACGCACCCATGATAATGGCGATTGAGCACTCCGGAATTACTGTAAGTACAGATACGATAAAATCTAAATTGTTGGATATGAAAACAGATGGCGCGCAGAACAGAACAGTTGCACTTGCCGGTAAAGCGAACTTTAATAAATTTAGAGGTCAGATGAAAAATGACAGTTCAAACCATGTAAACAAAAACTATGTAAAAGATAGGAACGAAATAATTTGCTTCAGGTGTAAAAAACCAGGACATTTTATGAGCAGGTGCCCTAATAAGTTTGTGAAAGAAGACGTTAGAGACGGCTCAAAACAAAAGCAAAGTAATAATTCAACACATGCATTCAGCGCAGTATTTTTAACTGGTGATTTTAATAGTGCTGAGTGGTACGTTGACTCGGGTTGTAGTACTCATTTAACAACTAGAAAGGATTGGCTGATTAATGTACACAAAGAACATGAAGTCAAAGACATTACGGTAGCAAACAATAACATGATGGCGGGGGATTGTGCTGGAGATATAAAAATCGACACATTTGCTGATAAACAGAAAGTTAGTGTTGTCATAAAGGAAGCGCTCTATGTTCCAGAATTAACAACAAACCTTTTATCGATGAGCCAGCTTATTGCGAAACCGCAGTATTGAAACAGCAACTTAAAGCAACATAAATTGTAAGTTATTTTTCAATCTCAACAAAATAACCGAAAATATAAACAATGAAATCCAATGGAAGTTAAAGCGCAAAACAAGCGTAACGCAATTAAATTTCACACCTTCCAAAATCCAAACGGCAAACCTCTTAACACCGTGATTAAAAATGTACCGCTACAGCTAACAGAACAGGAAATCTTTACCGAACTTAGTAGCAACTCAACACCAGTCACTAAAGTTACACGCCTGCTAACTAAAAATAAGCAGCCGCTACCAGTTTGTGCTGTGGACCTAAATGATAATGAAGACGCCAAAAAGATATTCTCGCTAAAAAGTATTTATCATTCAATTGTCACCGTTGAACTGAGAAGAAAACCATCAAACATCCCTCAATGTCACCGCTGTCAAGGGTACGGCCACACCAAAAATTATTGTACCCTAGACCCACAATGTGTGAAATGTAGAGGGGACCACCAACATCACCAATGCAAAAAAAACCAGAAGAAGCGCCTAAGTGTGCTAACTGCGGAGGCCCTCACCCCGCGAGTTATCGCGGTTGCAGCCACCATGTCGAGATAATGCAAAAACGAATGAAAAATAGCAGTAACAACCAACCTGGTATAAGGCACAATAGAAATTACACTGTCAACCCTGGCAGATCATACTCAGACCAAGCACGAAACCTTGCAACAACCAATCCCAACACTACCAATACAAACCAATCAACCAATCCGACGGCCTCACCTGACACAAATAACATAGTTAAAATCCTTATTGACCTGTTAACCCCTTACCTTCCCCTAATTAAAAATTTCATCACCAGTACTATCCTTCCTTTACTTCTCAATGGATCCTTAATCACAAAAAATCATAGAAAAGTTAGCAATCCTTAATTGGAATGCTAACGGTATACTAACCCAAAGATCAATCCTTATAGCATTTCTTAACAGACACAACATAGATGTTGCGTGTATCACTGAAACCCACCTATCAGAGGCAGATACGT
>JABXWE010016909.1:0-39917 GCA_014611495.1 Limonius californicus | reverse complement strand
TGATCTTTAGTTGATTGTTGGATTTACGTTATTGACATTTATGTCGCTTTAATCAACGTTTCGATTCTATTGACATTTTGTCGGGTCGATCGGAGTTTTACCGATTGGTGAGTTTTTCCTTTTTCTTTTAAGTTATGGCTGACCTAATTTTTCCTTGTATTCGAAATTAGACAACTTGGGGACGGCGAGATTTGTCCGAAGATTTTCTGCGCTTCAATGGTGGTATCTGCTGCTTGCCGGAACTAGTAATCGAATTCAATCCAGCCGCCTGCAGTGAAAACACGTGCCGGACTCGAGGCTGGTCTAGAACGTTCCATTCCAGATTAACCAGGGAAGTGGACATTTAATTTCGACGACTTCGGAGTCAATGTAAATACTCTTTGTTTATGTGTATGAATTTAATTATACTACGGGGTAGATAAGAACTTTGTTGTAATTGTACAGGGTGTTTCGAATTACTTTATTGGCATATTTCATTGGTATTTTAGTTTGTACAAGTATTAGCGTACATAATCACGGGAATTTCACTTGATATACAGCGTGAGTCAACCGGGGCGGTAATATTGTGTTTTGTTCGGGTTTCACAGCGATCTTTGATTTTCTTATCTGCGCTGTAGATCTTGAGGCCTTTCATGACTAGAATGTAGGACGCGGCTTGAGGGCGCTTGTTGGGGAAGAAAAACGCAGTATTTTTACTTTAGCTCAATGTCATTTATTATTGTGGCTATATTGAGTGATTGCGTACTGGCAATTGTGTACCGATACAGGTTACGAATACACTTATATTTTAATGTTGCTAATTTGGGGTGTATAATCTACATATATATATATTATATATATATATTTTTTTGCTGATATTAAATATTGTTGCTGCAATTGGGCATGTTATTTATTGTTTCCTATCATTGTATTCTGGAGTAACAAATTAAGTAAGTTATAAACTGTGGGTCCGCCTAACCAATCGACATCTGCGTTAATGGTAGTGTATTTTATTATTAAGTCGGTGGCGCCCTTTCAGGTAATTAACGTAGAGTTAATTAATATATTTATTCGAGCAAAGCAGAGAACCGCCCATCTTCGATTGAGGTTCCGGGAGGCTATCATTAACCAATTATTTACTTACTTAGTGTGGAGAATTTCCCTTGGAAATTATTATCAGGCGTCACATAGTGCCCTAGATTCACTATAATAAATAGCTAAATTACATGCATGAACACATGCTACCTCAACAAGAATCCAAACCCATCTAGCGTCCCCAAAGTTGCGTTTGGTTGAGTCGCTCTCTTACGTAAACCCTGTGCCCTGTATTTCTTCACCCTCGAGGGCAAGATATGGCTCGAAATTCTCAATTAGTAGTTACGCCGACATGGAAAGCACAGATTTTATTCAGATGTGTTTAAATTTAACCATCTACCACTGGAAAATGTCCAAAAGGCTAGAAAAACTGATCTAGTTTCCCTAGAGAATTTCATAATAGTAGATTTGATTACTCAACATATTATGCATTCTTTATGCAAACGAGTTGTGTTTTAAGTACAAAACGTGATGACGTGAACCCTAGTAGATTTTTAATAAACGCACACTAGGTAGAAATTAGTCATGCATTTGCAGGAATAATGGGATGTAATATATCATACAAAGATTGACAGTTGTATGGTGGGCATAGCGAATGGTTGGCAAGCGATATTCAATAATAGAGGAGGTCACGCCACGTTATAATTCCTATGTATTTGCCCTATAACTATTAGTATTAATCCTGCAACTGCTCTGCAAATCTTTCTATTTGTTAACCCTCGCAATACCAAGGTATTTCTAGAAACACCGGCTACCAAGCGTGGGTACTTTGTGCCCATTGCGGAAACTATACATAAAATATATTTCAAAAAACTTTTTAGGCATTTTAACAAGAAAATATTTATTTGCATATATTTATATCTTATATGATAGTTCATAATATTTATATGATTGTTATAATAAAAAAAAGTTATTAATGGCGTCCACAAGCGAACAGCTTACAGTGGGAACATAATATAATGGTTGTTTTGCTCATTTTATTTTGTCTGGCATTCTTTGTTGTATCGTTAATACAGCAATGGCAGCGTCTTCTTCTTCTATATATTCCACGGGTGCATTTAATTTAGGAGCGAATTTGATTGGTTCTTCGAGTACAGCTTCCATAGCAGTAATTGCATTTTTATGCAAGCCTATAGTATTCTCAGATCTTTTTCCAACTTGTGGTTTGATTAGCTGTTTCCCAAGTTCTTTCAGAAATAATCGTCTTCGATTACCCTTTTTCTTATTTAATTCGGGAAAATTGAACATGAATATTGTGTAAGCATTGACAGCAACATCAGTCAGCGTGTAGAATATAGTTTGTGACCATCTTCGGGTTGACCTTTTGGTGGAGTATTTTCTGACCATCTGATCAACAGTATCTACGCCGCCTTTTGTTTCATTGTAGTAGAGGTTTATGTGTGTTTTTCCCCGTCATCTACTCCAGCATCATGATGTTGCGTTGAAAGCATTAGGAGATTGTGTTTTGGTTTATCTCGAGTAATATAAGAAACCAAAGTAGTAAGAGGTTTTTCTGGTATTTATTCGGAAACTGCTTGAATATAAATCCTTTCCTGAAAGCTCTTTCAGTTCTTGTGGAATGTGCTTTCTATTTTTTTGTAACTTACCAACAAAAGTAAGTTTATGATTCGTCCATAAGTCTTCGATTAAATCTACAGAGGTGTAGTATCTATCAGTGGTAACGTTGCGCCCTGAATTATCGATTACACTGACAAGTCTTTTCACTATGTCATGAACAGGGTTCGAATTTTTAGGCATTAAATATGCTCATTATAGGCAGGCAAAAAGGCACCTAAAAATGCAATATAGGCACTATCTAGGCAAAAATAAGCATGTAACAAATCTAAAAATTAAAAACTTTTATTTGATACAAAAGGAACATTTGAGGTATAATTGGGATGAATAACATAAATTTGGTGTAAAAAACTCTGACTATACATTTTACTTAATTTTACAATAAAAAGAGACTAAGGATTAACGTAACATATTAACATTTTTTCTAAATGTTCTGGTGTTAATCTTCTTCTGTTGTCCGTAAGAATTTGATTATATCTTGAAAACGAACGCTCGACATCGCATGAGGTAACCGGGGCATATTTGAAACATGGTAGTTCTGCGCTGGTCATTTTTAGAGGAATGTTTGTTGACTCACCTGACAAAATTTGGGCAGTTTCTAATAAACGCGAGTATCCGGGATTTTTAATTAAAATTTCTTCCAAGCGTTTGGCAGAGATTTTTGCAATAATTTTTCCTGGTGCGTTCTTCAAGTTTTTCCTCAAATACTCTATCCTACGAATATTTTCGCATAATGGTTCTGCTGATGCTTCCAAAGCTTTCGTAGTTTGTAGAATAATTTTAAAATGTGAAACCACGTATGTTAACTCAGCTTGAATAGCTGAGTTTCGAAAGGCTTCTTTTGTTTTTGACAAACAGTCCGCGTTATCGTCAATGATTTCTGTTACAGCTTTAAGTTTCTGAAAATTTTCGTGGTAAAATATGGCTGCTTCCAACCATGTCCCCCAGCGTGTGATAACTGGTTCTGGTGGGAGTTGTAATTCAGGGCACATTTCGCGATATAATTCTCTCCGAAGAGGGGCTTTTAAGAAAACTTTTTTTGTTTTTGAAATTAATTTATTTATCGTTGGATAATTTTCACGCACAGTTTCAGCTACTAAATGTAAGGCATGTGCAAGGCAAGTAGAATGTATCATGTTACGATAAAACACTTCCAATTTTTTTCCAGTTTTTAACATATACGGCGCACCGTCGGTGAGAAGCAGTCTTACTTTTTCATCATTTCCTCCATTTGGCCACAGAAAACGAAAACAATCGTTAATGAAACGTGACATTGTAACGTTGTTTGTTTTTTCTAATAGTTTACTACATATTAAATAGGGAACCCCTACGTCATCCGAATCTAATTTTCCTATTACCATGTTGGCTATTGCTTGCCCGTTTGCGTCCGTAGTTTCATCTACCGCGGCCCAGATATTACTGTTTCCTATTTGTTCGCGGATGAAATTGATTTTCCGCTGGTATCAAACATTTGGATAGTTTTTCCTTACAGTTGATTCACGAGGTATGTTATGTTTGGTGTACTTTTCTAAAAATTCTCTAAACCTATCGGACTCTAATTTATTCCAGGGAATATTTGCGGCTAATAGTGCTTCACACAAATCAAATGAAAATTGATTTTTCACAGAGTTCGAACCGACATTAGTTAAGAATGTTTGAACACTATTTCTTTGCCTTTTACTGTTGGACATATGAATGCCAGTTTGCAAATGTCGGTCCAGATGGTATTTTTTTGAACACTTCACCTAATTAAAAATAAATTCAACTAATTGATATCCTACTACGATAAAAATGAAAGTATAATATAATAAAATACCTCTTTTGAGCAGTCCTGGCAATATACAACTCTTCCATCCGTTGTAAAACACTGACTTTCTTCCACTAAATGTCGTAAGTTGGAACTCAAACTTGATTCAGTCTTTGGCATTTTCACGTAAAATATTAAACAATAATGCGTTCTCAAAAATAGAAGACGTATTCGCTACCATTATTTGAAACGAAATAAACGAACAAACCTGCGTCAGTGCTCTTCCACCCCCCAGTATTTAGATTTTACTGCGTTCAGGTGACAGGCCATCGTCTACAGTCTACACAATAATTACTATATGGGAAATTCCAAATGTAATCCTACTATCCCCGCAAAACCTTTCCTCGAAAACTACAAGAAGGTATTAAATATTTTGCATAAATTAAGAAACTATGCGTTTTCTAGAATTGGCAAGTGCAGCACTGCATTAAAATAGATTTTAGGCGAATTGTAGGCATTAAACCCTAAAAATAAGCTATTCTATAACATTTTTTTAGAAATAGTCACGACATCTTTGAAATAGGTATTTTAGGCAATTTTATAATTGGTTTAATGTTATCAAAAATCGACGTAATACATTTAAGTATAAAAAATATATAAAAAATCCGAACCCTAGTCATGAGGTTTATTGAACTGAAGCTCCGTTTTTCCTGTGTATGGCTCCATATTCAGAACATACCGAGTTTTGGAATCCGTTAGCATTCATATCAATATACCGTATTTTCCTGGGTTTTCTTTCATAAAGACTTTAAACGGACACCTGCTCCTAAACAGACTCAACATCTCATCTATAACAGTATGACAGCCAGGTGTGTAACATTTAGATAAATTTGCATTTACTTTGATGAACAATTCTCGTATAGCAGCAAATTTGTCCTCCTTCCTGCGTTCCTCTCTTGTGTTCTTGTTCTCAAATCGAATTATTTTTGTTAGCTACAAAACTTTTTCCCTACTCATTCCAATCTAAAACAACCGCCCACAATCATTTGACCATAAATCAGTCATAGACGTCCGACAATCATCGTTGGCACCCATCAGAATTAGCAATCCAATAGACGCCAGAAGTTCTGTTTCGTTAGTTTGAGATACCTTTCGCAGTACAGCCTCTTCGTTAGTATGCGTTAAAAAACGTTGCAATCATTCGGGCGACATAATTTATGAAATGCTTCAGTTGCACTTTGCACTATACCTTGAGCTGTTAGCCTTGATCTTTCTTACACAATATTCTGCGTCCTTCGTGAAACACGTGGAGAATTGCAAGTATAAAATCTGCCAGTATTTCTGTAGTATTTCTCACTGGACATCGTTCTCATTGTCATTTATTTCCATTTTACTATCTATATCGCTACCATGATCAACCTCACTTTCAGTATCATCTCTTTGTTAGCGGTCTTTTTCTGCATCTTCGGTTTTATTTATATTCAAGTCTTTATCGTCGTCTAACTCTAATTCCATTTCCGATTTAGAATCTGGATTCCTCAACAATTCTTCTAATTCTTTATCCATTAGTGGTCGTCTGTTTTGATAACTGATTTTTTCTTGATTAGATCGTAAAATAATACACTAGAAGGTACAAATTCAAACAATAGATCAACTAAGTACATACCCTCAAATAGCATTTTCTTGTGCAAATACCAAATGTACAACGATATCTGCAGCGCACTCTTTTGCACAATGTGTAACTTATACATCGGAAAAATGCGAATCAAGAAGATTGTGAGTGATGGTGTTAAATATCAAAAATCGTGCAGTGATTGCATAGCAATTACACTTTCCATTACTCTGTTGCAGTTGTATCACTATCGTAGGGCGTTGATGATTAGATTGCCAGTCATGAAGTGATTTTCAATTTTAAGCTTATTTTTCTGGCCACGTTTCCGTTCTTTCGTTGTGTACGAATGCATACAATCTTTTAAATCTTCAAATGTTAGTAATCAGATTACAGGCGGGGGGGGGGGCGTATAAGAACTACTGAATTTTTAATTTAAATAACCTCGCAGAGTTGCTGCATTTCATTTATGCAGTTCCTGGGTAAACAAACAGCGGACGCGATCAGAACTCACTGGCGGCGACAGGCAGGTGACAAGCGACAAATAATAAAACACAGACATACTAATCTGTCAATAAATATGCGACAGTTGTACTCACCCGTGGTCCACAAGGCCCGAGCCTTTGGGTTGAGGCAGGAACAGGATACAAATGCTCATCTGCTGTGGCCGCAGTCATTTGTAATTGTAGAGTAATTACGATAATTATGCACATCTTCTCGTGCAGCAATCCTCCAGGGGCATCCAGGCTAGGACTAAGTCCAGCCAGTCTCTCTGTTATTCACAGTAGTCGCGAGAGGGGGAGAGCGTGCACCCTCAGCCCAACATGCGAAGGGGAGACTATCATTCATTAGTGTCCATCTTCCCGTGTAAAATTCAGTCCATGCTATCCTGGCATTGATGTTGCCACACACAATATCTACTCATATAACTACCCATATTAACTACGCTACTGTTTCCCACAACTACTTCCATAGACACACCAATCTTGTATAACAATCATAATATGACCCAATGCTTGTAAACCACATATAATACCAAGTAGATAATACGTAACCATTCGGGTAAACACATATGATGCATCACGGGAAATAAATCATATATAATAATAAGTAGATGACATGCAACCATTCGGGTAAACATATGTATATAAAACTTCATGGGATATAAACCATAACCTTGCCAGCGACGCCACTGTTTATATTAGCCGAAATTGCCATTGTTTGTGCCCATTGTGCCCATTTTTGTACATAATCACGTAAATGATAACACCAAATTCGCACCTAGCCTCAGCTTAGAGAATACTCGCATCGCAATCAGTTAGTAGGTTCGCAACGCAATTATTTATTACGCCAAGATTATGCAAGCTTACTTCTAGCTACCAAATCTGCCCCACGTAGACTGCCGACGCTGACCTCTTTCAACATTCTGCCACGCGGCCTTTCCTTCAAACTTTTATAATTTTTCTCAGCTGTTATAGAACCGAGAGAAGTAACGCATATTTTAGCAAATATTTATCTGTCGCACGCACATTCAAGTAATACTCACAGCAGGCAAAAGCCGTTGCCTAAAAGTATTTATAGTATTAATTATTTCACAGCTATCATTATTTTATTAATAAATTAGTAGCCTTGCGATGTAAATTATTTAGGGACTAGCTAATTGATTAGCTAAAATGCTACTGTTTTGAAGTTAGACATCAACAAATCGAAAATAAATCAGCTAACTTATTTGTTGCACGGGGTTTTAGTATTGAAGATAGTCGCAATAATGCAGCCCTACAGTGTAATCTTAATTTAAATAATTGCATTTAAAGCATACCAATACAAACCTATAAATACATTAAAATTTCACGGTACACGAGACACAGGAAATATAAATTTAATGAAAGTCTATACTGCTCCTGTATTCTCTTTATTAAATATTGTCATAGTTAAATAAACACAATCGTGATGTGTAGAAAAATTGATTTAATAGCAACATAATAATGTACTAAATTTCGTATTGCTAGCGCCATTTACAATAGATAGGACAGTACAAACATAAATACTACTCTTATAAATATAGACAAAAATAATCAAATATAACAGACAACGTTCAGGTTCAGACAAACAATATATAAGTACGTATAATCATATAAAAATATTATATTGAATAACATACCATTATAGTACAAAGGCGTACTTGGGCTAAGTATCCGGAGGTCAATTCCCAATACTGGAACATCAGTTTTTGACTGGCTGTTCTCCCTCGCAAGGCAATGGCAGACCAGCGAGGTATTCTGCCTAGTAAATCTTGTCTGTAGCAGAAGTGTTTACACTTTCCGCCCACCTTCAGCTGTAGGTCCTCTATATCTGTGTATTTTAAAATGCCCAACACAAACATAGAGGAAAAGATCGCTACGTTTCGTAAAAGGCAAATCACTCGAAGAAGAAGATAATCCCAATAGTAAACAAAAATATGTGCATTAATCAATGTACGATAAAGAAGGCTAAAGATGAGAAGTGATATGAACAAGAACCAGTAAAATGCTGTTTGAAAGAACGATATCATCCTAATTTTTGATATCATCACATATTCGAATCTGGATGGTATTTCATGTGTATTAGTAAAACTGTATGCAAAAACCATATTTCTCAGGTCCTAGAAAGGAAACTAGATAACAAAAAGTAAAACAATATATCAGAAGGCGGCCGTGGGATTAGCGCGTTAGACTTCTACGCTGAAGGTTCTGGGTTCAATTCCCAGTACCGGAACAAATCGTTTTTTTTACGGCCGTTTTTCCTCGCGAGGCAATGGCAAATCAGCGAGGTATTCTACCTAGTAAATTTTCCCTGGAATAGCAGTGTTTACACTTTCCGTGTTCGGAGCACACGTTAAGCTGTAGGTCCTCTACGTCTGTGGCACTCTAAACGCGCAACACAAGCATAGGAGAGAAGATCGGTACGTCTTATAAGAGATGAAGCACTCGAAGAAGAAGATTAAAATTGTAGCTATATGTCAAATCTTTACTTAAATGTGTTGAATACAGTAATAATGTATACAACGATCATGTGTGTAGGGAAAGTGAAGGCGGAAGGTTATATAACCAGAGAAAACCTGAAACCGTAGATATTTTATGTTTTTTTTTGCGACTATTTATGTAATTATTGCGGTAATATGGTTTTCGGGTACTTCATTTAATGGGGATTGACAAAAGAAAGAACGTTATAATATGTCTTGGCTATCACATGTTCCTTGTTTACGTATTTTATAACAGAAGTAAAATTTTAGAGGGTTACATTTATTTAGTAAATTAATAGAAAGTATTTGTCTACTAGAGTAATCATTTATGGTTTAATGTAGCGGAAATTTAAATTAAAAGTAGAAAGAATATTTGTTCTAGACCTATCTACTTCTGATCATAGGTACTATAAAGGTATATAGCTGAAAATATGTGTTTTAAAAAACTTGAGCTAATTAATTCTCTATATCTCGTTCGTTATTGCATATTTGAAATATTTTGTCGAAACTGTATTATACTACTTCTTGGAATTTTTAAAGATTTTCTGCTTCATTTTTATTAATACGAGCTTATGCTCTAAAAATACTTGAAGATTGTTACATATTTGGTTTCTTTAGTTTATGGAAATATAATTGGTATACAGTTACTCGCATCATGAAGTAGCGCACAGTGGAGTAGTTTATTCAATAAACATGTAGATGAGATTTCAGGATAATTGTTGATATTTGTATTTTTAGATGAAGCACTTCGTCTTACTCGGTACGCTACTATGGATGGAATTAAATATGGCTATTGAATTAACTGAATACTGATGCAATGCAATTCCATTTATAAAGTTCAGTAATTGCTCTGGAGCATAAAAAATGGTTTCTGTATAAGCAAATTATAGCTTCCTCGGTCTAAATTGCTACTTGCTTTTTGTAAGCTTCACAAAAAGTGTTTGTAAAGGGTGTTTGGAATATATTCGAGAATACCGCATAGGCTTCCAGTACATGAATGAACTACAGCTATGCTTGTCGCTCATTAGATAATGCAGCATCAGATAAAATATCCTAGATAATTATTGCTTTAACAGTAGTTGTTGTTTTATATCAAAGGTATTCACATATTTGAACGTTTAGTAGTACAAATTACTTACCACACTTAATGTAGTTAAAATAAAAAAATCAACAATTCAGCTTATTTGAAAATTAATTACGAATAATATTTTAAGGTAGTTGTTCAGTAATACTGAGATAAATATGTTAATTTATTCGCTTGCTACATCAGCAAGTTACTGTAATAACCTAACGGTAAGAGTATTCTGAGCAATCGGTAATTACAATGTGCTACAGCGTGCTTCAATGACAATTACAGCAGGATCTGGGTAACATCGAACATAAAAAAATGCGTACAGGGAAGAGACAATTTCCAAAAGCGCTTTATTGCGGCATCAACACAATAGCAACGCTTTGCTGTATGTGGTTATGTTATTATTCTATTCGCAAGCCTCATTTTGTTGGTCTAGAATGCATATGTCATTTTATATTACATAATTGTGCGGTTGAATCAGCCTCTTAAATGTTATGTAGTTTAATAGTTTTTTCTAGTTATTCGAGCAACAATTTTTTATGGCTGCTTTTGTTTACTGTGTCTTAAATTTGATAATTTATACGGGCTGTCCGCGGTAAAACGCCTCGTAGCGCTATTCAGCAGTATATACTAAATATAAAACAGCTAAAATATTCGCAGGCTAGTTCCTTCACACGAAGCACAAATGCTCTACGGAAAATAGTTTTGCAGATACTATGGAAAACTATTAAAAAATAGTTATTTCATAATTATTATTATCTGGTACAGTCGACGCTTTTGACAACACAATCAACTATTAAACAACTCACTTCCACACCGTCATGACGTAGAGTTACCGGCACCATTTCTTTTCATGTAGTATTGCCAATAGACGTAATCCACAGCTCAATAAAGTAGTTATCAATCCTTTTCAGTACTTAAACACGAATTGCTTATGAACAGAAAGAATAAAAATAATGGACAGAAACAAATCAGAATCCTGCAAATCTCACAATCATATACCAAATCCAACAGATAATCCCATAAAGAAAAATCTAAGGGAGTTAGATCGGGTGACCTTGGCGGCCAAGCAATAGCACCCCCCCACCAACCAACCAACCAAGTTTGAAATCAATCTGCAATCGTGATTCCATTCGGGACTGGAGCACCATGTTGTTGGTATTACATATTTTGTCTAATTATGAGTGCCATTACCTAACTCGTGCATTACAATCCTACGGCAATAGGTGTTGCACTTTCGTTTTCTGGAAAGGATGTAGGCCGTTGTCACGTAATATTCTGTGTACTGTGGACTCTGGTACGCTTCTCATAGGCTACCATTCAATTTAATTTTACACATTATCTTCATTATTGGGTTCTCTTACGATAAATAAACGACTACCACCACCCCTTTTGTTATGTTTCTTTGAATTTGCCGCTTCATAGTAATTAAAGATTTTTTTAATTGCCGTTCTTAAGAAAATTAATTTTTTATTTTCACAGATTAATTTATGGGAGGTCACTTTTGCAAAGCTGCCGAAAGGTTTCTATTGTTCCTGTTGTCGTGCTTGTTTAGTCTGGATATGCAGATCGAAAACAACTCTTAGAATTCTTCGTTTGCAGAATGACCCGGAAGTTCCACGTGCAGGATTTTGTTCTAGAATTCTTGCACCATATTTCGCCATATGTTGAAGTCTTTCAGCTATGTGAGATTCGCGTTTCGGTTTTTTTCGTAAGTCGATTTAACACCTTCGCTCGACCCGGTTGATCGTTAACATCTTAGCGCCGATATCAAGACAAGGCAAAAGTCAGCGCTAGCTTCTGAGGGTGAATGCACGTGATTTTGTAGAACCGGACCTGCGTGGCAGCGCCTCTGCTAAATTAATATATCGTGTTGTTTCTTGCCTTGGGCAAAAGCATCTTCGACTTGTGGCGGATTAAAAATATTAGCAGAATTAGCTCTTTGTAAAGACAATTCAGTAAATTGTTCTCTTTACTTGTGTCGGATTAAAAGCCCCTAACCCCGTGATTTCCTCCACTAAGCAGTTGCAAGTGATAATATCGCACAGCGGCGGAGATTTTGGCTCCTGAAATTCCCATCTTCTTTTTCTCGTCGAAAAAAGGCTTGGCCCGTAACGTTGTCTCCATCGTGATCGAGTCTTCAGGGGCGTGTCTGCAAACTTTACCTGCTTCCCGAAGAACCTAGGAACACCCCAATTGTGCCTCTCTCTCTACTTCCTATCGAAGAAAACTAAAGTAAAGCTTGCCAATGTACTATACAGTGCTTGTTTTACCTGTTTATCAGTGTTTCGTTATAAACTAAGCAATAGAACAGTTTAATTCCCTTGTAATATTAAAAGTGAAGCAAGTTGCCCATTGTTTCATTATTCGCTAAGGTTAAAGTTTAATTAATTTTGGTAAACTCGAACGTCACTGGCTGCGCAGATCTATGTGGTTAGTAAAATAAATGCCGCAAGCTAAGGGTGGCGAGCCTTTCGGTTTGGACGTTCCAACCATCCTTTGTTTATCCAATGTTTGCTTTTCTTGTTTTTTTCTAAATTCCATTATTTATGTCCTATATTTTACTCAAACGATGTATATGCAGTTAAACCGTAGTACGATCTTTTATTTCTATGTATTTTTATTGTACTGTACATTAACTTTGCAAGCTTTACATATAGGAGGAGGCACAAGAAAGGTGAGTCCGATTCCCGTAAGCTGCTGGCTTCTCGGTCTTCCACGAGAACCTGCAATCGACTGTGATTTGGAAGGTGGCGCCCGCTAATTCTGACTGACTCTGTACACAACTACATTCGATTCCCCTCCCTTAAGCGTACCTCGTGAACCGGAACCACCCCTGCTCCTTTGAGTTAAGCAGAAGGTCATTTTCACACTTTTTAGACCAACACTTGCTCTCTCTCGTAGTCGTTGGTCAGTTCGTTTTATAATGTATGGTTTTCTATTTGGATAGCGTTGCTAGATTACAATTACCACCAACCTCCCCAAGAATCCAAATCGTGTCAGTGTACCCAGCAAATGTGTATTACATTAATGCAAGTGAAACGGAATTTACAAAACAGAACAAGAGCATGCGATTGGCAACTGTAAAATTCGGAGCAGCAGTGTCAAATTAAATAGAAATTACTATCAACCTTGTTTAGATTTGCCTTGATGCCATATCTAAATTCCGAGTGTTCAACAAAATCTTAGGATCAAACATCTGCAATTTTAACTTGTGCAGAAGTCATTTAATGACTTAATACCTTAAGTTTATTTATAAACAACTACTTTCATCGATAATATCTATTAGTTCAACTTTGTTGGTACAGATACGCAGTGTTAGAATTTCAGATTTCAAGAAACTCGTGTGAAAAAACTATCCCATGGAAATTAAATATTTTAGCTGATTTGTATTCAGTATGCAGTAGGACACCTTGTATAATTAGTTTGTACTTAATGTGCTTAATTCGTAGAATTTATACATCCATGCAACTTTTTATCTTTTGGAGCGCTCCATTCAAAATTAATCACAGCACTATAAACTTTACATTATAAATGGAAGGCCAAGAAAAATGTAATTATTCGTGGGGACAACAATTGCTGTCGCTTTTAATATAAGAACGTTCTAAAATGACAAGAACATGAGCTTAAGTCACAACCAAGATGACAGAAATGTAATGAAATTGTGTGGTTAAGTGCACTTATACGTGACACTGAGAAAAACGAGCAATAAGAAAGGATAAAATGGGTCAGAATCTGACCTAAGCAGATGGTCTGAGATCTGTAGACACATAACTGAAACGCCAAGGCAAAAAACAATTTAATGGCTTTTCATGGCTAAAACCAACTCAGTTTAAATAAAATTCAAAGAAAACATGAAATGTAGAATTCTGAATTTCTGTCTGTTACTGAATTTCTACTGGAAAGGGAATTCTCACTAAAAATCATTTTAAATAAGAAGAAAGTAGTGGGACTAATCAATAAAGCTAACAATAAAATATGAATAAGGAAGAAATCTCCTATCGCCAAAGGTAATTCAACTTACGCCAAATAAAACGAGTTCATAAAGAAAGGCATGTTTCGTTACACTGCAATCGCTTGTAATCAGATACGGTAAAGAAATAATTACAAACATTGGTTAGTTATTAATTAACCATCTGGCATTGATTAGCTCGCCCAACAATTTCCGGGTTGATGCTTTCCACTTCTAAACAAACTCGACCCTTTAAGTCGTCTAAATTGTTTGGAATACTAATATAAACTCGCTATTTTACAGGTCGCCATAGAAAGACGTGTGGCGGAGTTAAGCCAGACGACCGCGCAGCCACTCAAACGGTCCTCATCGTCTTGTATAATTTTAGACTGCATATTGAGAAGAACTATTGTGGGTATTTAAACAAGTTTAAATTTGTATATAACTGCAAGGTGCTATTATAAATTGTCAAATAAACCAATTAAAATGTGCAAAACATTGCATCGAAACAAACAGAAATAGTACCTATGTAAAAGTAGAAGAAAAGTAAATGAAATGAATATATATATATATCAATATATTTGAAAATAACGTCACTTTCAGGAAAACGAGGAGTCACGAATATACATTTGATCTATTTTAGTTATTCTGGTCATGGGCGCCGCCGTAAAACATGCCTTCAGCAAAATATTGAAATACTTAAAGGACTTAGGAGGCAATTCACTTTCATCACGAAACAATACATACATTCTCGAATTACTTAAAAATAATTTTAAAAAAGATGGATCCAGCACATCTTGATTCTGAAACAAATTACATTATTCTCTGAGTGCAATTTGCAGTTTATGCACCAAAATAAAGTGATATTGTTGAAATAATTTGCTTTTAGAATTCTTTAGCTGAAGTTCTACTAATGCCCACTTTAGTGCTCTTTGACTTACTTGGGGATTCTCATTCACAGCCTCTAACACTGCTACTTTGAGAGTTGGTCTGGGTCTACATCTTGCTGGAATTAACAAATATGCCTTCATAACAAAGTTTCAGGTCGTCTACATATGTTCTTCCAGACGGTGAACTTCTGGTTGGATAGCGCTTGCAGTCGCATTTCTGGGACATTTTCCAAAAATAAGCAAGAAGTATTTTTACACCTTATTTGAAAACAGCTTGCTTAAAATTTACGTAAATTGACTGCTCGACTTAATGATTAGATAAGTAGACAACATTGGTTAATTTAATTTAATTAAAGAAATAGTGATTTTGGTTGTCGTACCATACATATAGGTTGGGTTGTACCAATCCTTTTAAATCGAGGGACAACTTAGCTGGCCTATCTTGTATACCAATAATACATTCCTGGCCATAAAAGCAAAATGTAACTGCAAGAAATATTCAAAATAGTGGCCATCCATAATTTTTTAAAAACCCGTTACTTGATTTGCCGTTAAGATACTCATATTACTACGCTGGGAACTGTATATATGTTATTGAGCTGAGAAGATACGTATTTGGTATATGCAATATATCATGAAAAGAGATAACGTTAACTGTTGTTCGATTCTCTAAAAGATCGGTTGCGACATGTTCAGTACAACCGAAGAAACAAGCGATCATTTTCTTGGAAGTGCTTTGTGAACGAACAATTTTTGTCGGATTCGGTTCATCTTGGAACACCCAAACAGTGGATTGTTGCTTAGTTTCCGCCTCCTACGAATATGCCCAAGTTTCGTCACCTTTTACGATGTTGTTTACAGATTTTGCAGTTCCTCGGTCGAATTTGATGAGCATTTTCTTACACCAATTAACACGAGCCTATTTTTGAGCTTTGGTCAAATTATGCGGAATCCATCGGGAACAGATCTTTTTCACAACTAACAGTTCATGCAAAATTGAATGTACTGCAATCTTGGTATGCCTAAGGATGCCTCTATCACACTCTAAGTCACTGCTGATCTTCTTCAATATTGTTGCGCACAGCATCGATGTTTTTGGAATAACAACCGATTTTGGTCGCCTTTCACGAAATTCATCACCGACGGACGCACGACCACGACGAAATTCTGAAAACCAATTGTAAACTGTCGTTTCTGATGGTGCTTCATTACCAAAAGTTGAACGAAGCGATTCTATGCACTGTTGTTGTGTTAGGTCTTTACTAAAATCATCCAACGAAAACCGCCACCGAAAATTTCCATTTAAATTTTTTTTTAAACCCACAGTAAACAAACTACTCGGTCAATTTCTAAGCTGCAGCTGTTTTCACAATCACAAAGACTGCCCTCGTATATACATCATATTTGGAAGTCATTCCATACAGTCCAGGCAGTATCAATTCTGAGAAATAAATGAATCACTAATTATTGAGAAGGATTTTGTAGCTTTATGGAGATTTTTAGATATAGAAAGTTTCCAGCAGTTTGGATGTGTATACAGTTTGGTGTAGAAAAGGTCTTTCTACCATTAACGTAGACGTATACACCAATTAAGCATAGATTTTGTTTGTTGTTGAAACAGGGTAAGTCATGTGAGTGGTAGCTGTTCAGAACAGAACAAAAATCTTACCCTTGTTAGTTTATGTGCGGCATTAGTCGAAATGGGATATTAGAACACACTCCACAGCATTATATTATTACACACGAACAGAGCAAACTCTAAATAGGTTTTAGGGTAAATAAATGTAATTATAACCTTATTGACCCTTATACGTATTATAAAAAAGCAAATATCTCTGATGATGTACAAAAAATTGCAGGGCACAGCTATTTAATGCGTTATATTAATTATAATTTTTGAAGAAGTATAGAATTTTGTGGAATTATTGTTGAAAGGGAGTAGCTGAAATAAATTGTACCATAAGATGTAGTATGTTCTAAGTTTAATTTATTTCCAAGTGTTAGGATATATCTGAATAAAGTAACATAAATATACCTACATGCATAAAAGTGTTGGTAAAACAAAGAAACCTGTAATTTTAGGACATATGAAATGTTGTCCAATATCTATCATAAAAGTATACCTTGTAAAACTTATATTTTCGTTTAAATGGGTTTTAATAAGCCTGCTATAGCGTTTATCGAAACAGATAAAAATAAGACGACGTTGTGATTCTCCGATTGTCGCCTTCTTTGTTTATCTTAAAATATGAGCTCCTGTATCTGAAAAAGTTTTCTACTCACAAGCCAATTCATCGCATAGATTAATCAAACGTGATTAAATTTTAACAAACAATCTTAGTTACAATGATACAAGCAAAAGTGACCAAATTAAAACATATAACATATAATATATGTATTTTCTGTGTGTCTAAATAAAGAAGAAAAGTTTAGGCTTCGGTAGATGTTCTAATCACATCTTCTGATCTCATAGGTAATCATCAATTTTCAAGTAATACCAGCAACACCCCACAATGCCACTAACAATTCTCGCTATCATCCCCTACTTCATGTGCTTGCCGAAGAGCCTTTTCCATCGGTTCGTTGAGGGCTGGCGAAGGTGATCGTTTGGATTGTAACACTCCAATAGGTATCGTTTGTCTTACCTACACTCACTATACACCATATTCGTTGATTATAGAAAAGGATCCGATTAGATAGAGCTGGGAACTACAATTGAGATACGGAAAAATTTGAATTAAACCTTATAAAATGTATAATTTGTGACCAGAAATATAATAAGATATGGGAAAGAAAGCAGAAACCGTTAATGTTTGCAAGAATAAAGGAGAGTTGCATTTAAATGTAAATAAATGTCATGGTATTGCTAAAAATAGCATAAAATACACTCTACTGACGTTAAAGCAGTGCACTACAACCCTATCATTTTAAATAATAATAACTCAATATTATAATTTACCGAAATATTTAAAATAGAGAGTTGTGGGCTGAAGGTTAGCTCGTCAAGACTTCTACGCTGGAGGTCCGGGGTTTTCTCTCGTAAGGCAATGGGAAATCAGCCACATATCTTGCCTAGTAGATCTTCTTTAAAGTGGAAGTATCTATACTTCCCGTGTTTCGAAGCCCGTGTTAAGCTGTAGGTCCTCTGTGTCTGTGGTACTGTAAAACGCGCAACACAGGCATATGAGACAAGATCGCTCAGTCTCGTAAGAGTCCAAGCTCTCAAAGAAGAAATATTCAAAGAAAGCTTGGAACTGTTGAGCCCCTAAATAGTTATTCTGTTATTATCTAATCCAAATCTCTAACCACATTTTTTTCGAAAATTTTATCAGCATCAGAGAGTTCTGAAAAGTACAGAAAACTGTTCAAATATACCAAGATTGAAAAAGTTGAAGTGTATTCCTGCGGTTTGAACAAACCGTGCTTATAATATGGATACATTTATACAAAACTTATAAAACTGAAAGCACGATCATGTTTCCAACTTTCTATTTAGTGACACAAGAAACTTTGGAGGATTGTCCGATAAAGCGTGAAACAATATAGAACGACCGTTCAGTTTAAATATATTTAGCAGCACTTGACATTTTTAGAAATCTGTAGAGCACTTTATATTAGTGGGGTGAAATAATTTACAATATATCAATTATGCTGAGCTATTTTCAGGAACAGGAACAGGAACAAACAGGAAAAAAATAATCACAGGTACAAAGGCAATATAAAATCATTAATAAACGGAAACAATAGTACATTTTCTTTCCTCTATATTCCAAACACATTAAATAGTGTCAGTAATTTAGTGTTGGAAATAGTAAGTGAATATATCTATCCAATCCAAGACAAATTATTTAAAAACCAAATAATTGAAATCGAGAAATAGCCAGCCTAAATTTACTTGGAATATTTCCAGAAAAAATTATCTTTTGTAAATATTTCCTAAACGGTTTAATAAACTAATTAAAAAATCTTATACAGTTAACGTAATGCCCAATTAAGTCACATTACATTACATTGAAAGAGTTATTACCGGGAACTAACGATTATAATATACGAAACAGCTAATATAACGTGGAAATTGCATCTAATAAGAATGCTGCAGAACAAATAAGTAGAGCTAACATAGTGGAAATTGTGTAAGGATACAGGTTCATAAAATATTGAGAGGGTAAGCAAACAGCAAACTTAAACGATAGTCTAGAAACAAAAAATGGAAGTTAATAGAGGAGGCGTATACTTACAAAAAGGTGTGTTAATGATGTAGAATTAGATCTTGGTTTTTGTATGCAAGGTTTTCAATAGTTACTAGCACCAGCTACTAAAACTGTTAGTTATTGGATTAAATATTATTTTAACCCTTACAAAAATTCACATTTATTTCTAGATAACACATAGGATAACAAAAACTTCCTATAATTATGATTCCGGAAATATTTGAACCGAAATTACAGCGTTGAATAGCACCAACAGGGGTATAATGCTGAAACTTAAGTTGCAAATGCCATGAATCTACTCTAAATGTTGAAATAAACGCCAGAGCCCTCATCTCAGCTATCTGGTTTTATGTTTTTTCAAGTCTTTCATATCTATATGCTTTCTGCCTTAAGAACCTGTTTTTATGTAAGCAACTCTACCCAAATATACCTTCCTACATAATATAACTTTTATAGTCAAGTTGTCATTATATTCCAGATATTTTGCTGAAATAGGTAAACGGTTTGTAAGAGGCGCTCTGGGGAACTAACTGTACCGAAACTCGTGTAAATGCAAGCCCGCAAATGCACCGTTATGGAGTTTATAAACTTTTACTCGTCAAGCTGGGAGAGACCTTTCTATGGAAGCCCTAATGAGCATCTGCACTTATGGAGACTTAGGCATGCTTGAATCTCATTTTACAGTTTGTATTTGTGTTTGTAGTCAACACCTACAAACTCCTAGTACTTTTTTTAGTCATTTGCTTGCAGAAAATTTAATTTAAATGGATAGTAACTTCGTTATTTTGATTTTGCAATGCCGCAAAAATACTAATAGTACGAGGGCAGTTGATTAAGTACATGATAAATGTAATAGATGGCGTCTCATTCGCAATTTTCATACAACATTTAGAAAGTACTGTCTTTAAATAGGCCATGGACAAATTTTCAGACAGATCTGTCAGATAGTTCAGTTTCTACAACATTCCAAAGCAGACAACCTCGTGAATTTAAAAGAAAATGGAAAAAGGTGAATTTCGTGTGTTGATAAAACATTATTTTTTGCGAGGCAAAATATTAAGCAAGCCTAAAAATCGCTTAGCAAACATTATGGGGACTCTTCACCGTCTTTTGGAATGATTCAGAAGTGGTTTGCTGAATTTCGTAGTGGTCGTACAAGTACTAATGATGCAGAACGTTCGGGGCGTCCAGTTGAGGTCACCACACCAGAAATGGTCGATAAAATCCATGGCATGATATTGGATGATTGGAGAGTTAAAGTGCTTGAGATTACTGAGGTTGTTGGCATTTCAATCGGGCAAGTAAATAACATCTTGGTGAAATATTTGGACATGAAAAAGGTATCCGCACGTTGGGTGCCGCGTTTGCTTAAAATTGATCATAAACGTAATCGAATGACAACTTCAAAGGAATATTTGGCGATATTTAATCGTAATCGTGCCGAGGTTTTGTGTCGATACGTAACTGTGGATGAAAACCATGGGTTCATCACCTTACACCGGAGACCAAGGAACAGTCGAAATAGTGGATTTGTCATGGTGAACCGGCTCCATAGAAGGCTAAGGCGGTTTTATCGGCCAACAAAGTCATGGCGACAGTTTTTTGAGATGTACGCGGTGTAATCCACATCGATTCCCTTGAAAAGGGGAAGACGATAAACGGAAAGTATTATGCAGACTTATTAGACCGATTTCACGACGATTTACGGAAAAAAGACCACATTTGGCGAAGAAAAAAGTTCTTTTCCAACAAGACAATGCTCGTGTGCATACGTGTGTAGTCGCCATGGAGAAATTCCATGAGTTAGGATACGAATTGCTTCCCCATCCACCATATTCGCCAGATTTGGCCCCCCGCGATTATTTCATGTTTCCGAATATGAAAAAATGGCTTGGCGGAAAAAGATTTTGTTCAAACGATGAGGTGATTGCTGCAACAAACGCATATTTTGAAGAGTTGCCAAGTCCTATTTTTTGGAAGGAATCGTAAATTGGAAAAAACGTTGGACTAAGTGTATCGAGGTGAAACGTGACTATGTTGAAAGATAAAATTAGTTTTGGTCAAAAAACAATTGCCTTCTTTCATTT
Organism: Limonius californicus; assembly: GCA_014611495.1. Lineage (NCBI taxonomy): Eukaryota > Metazoa > Arthropoda > Insecta > Coleoptera > Elateridae > Limonius > Limonius californicus. Next base: position 18,699 of record JABXWE010016909.1, on the reverse strand, counting down.
ATCATGGACGTAGTGAACTGTCCTCGTATTTATTTTGAAGAAACATTTTAATTTGAAATTAAACTCGGAAAAAGTTGTTTTTAATCATATTTACCACGGGTATGTGTGCATGTATACAGGGTAGGCCAATGAAATCGAAACAGACCCGGTTTTTCATGTTTATCATCATTCTTGAAAAAATCGCTCGAACCGATCAATTTTTTTGAGGGGAAAAATTTTTGCGTTTATTTTCAACCTTGTCACTTCAACTTCCTAGGGGTGGAGAGCTTCACCTCTAAAATTCTAAATGGGGAAGGGATCGAGTGATACATCAATTTAAAGGGCATTAAATTCTCGTTTTAATGCTTCGTAGCTTATCAAATTCGGATCATTAGTTTTCGAGAAAATGCCTTTGAAAGATAATATCCCCCCAAAAACTAATAATTCATGATTTTTAACTTTTACCATAATTTACACCAGTAACGTTTTATTGATCAAGAAATTGACCTTATCTTTCACTTTAATAAATGCTCGAAATGTGGTACAGGTTTTTGTAGAAAACGGTTTCGAATGTTTTGAAGCATTTCTGGGGTTATTTTGCCGATTGTTGATCCGTTGACGCAAATCATTTAGGGATTCTGGCTGAGTACCATAAATTTTACTTTTTGTGTGACCCCACACAAAGAAGATTAAAGGGTTTAAATCTGGTGACCTCGCAGGCCAATTTAAAATTCTTCGTATGCTAGCACGGGATATGCCAGCAATTTCTGACCGTTACAATGTGAATGAGTTGATGTTTCAACAAGGAGCACCTCTACACCGTGCCGTTGCTGTTCGTCAGTATCTGGCCGAACTCGTACTCGACTCCGTTTCCCATTTACAATTTTAGGGGTGAAGCTCACCACCCCTAGGGGGTTGAAGTAACAACGTTGAAAATAAACGTGAAAGCACCCTGTATTGTATATACAAAGGAACATTGGCGGATTTGTGTCTTTGTCTTTACAATTTGAATGAATTATGCAATTATTTAAAAATTATAGAATAGTACAGTTATGCAAAACCCAACGCCTCAAAACGGACGTTAGACATGTTATTTTGCAAACCTACAGCGAACTTGTGATCCAAGATATTACTCGAAAGCGGAAACAGTTTGTAACGTTCTCCTGGATTTTCCGCATCTGTTTTTGAATTTACATGCTCGTTAAATTCATTTCATAGTTTTAATTCATAAATAGAGCGGAACTTTCTTTTATCCCGAATGTTACTACTAGTATGGGTATTGTTATACGTCTACATTTTTGAAGGAATTTCCAAGAATCACAGATTCTTGCGTCTGGGCAGCGGTCTGTTCCGAAAATCGGACCGGCTGGTTGGTTGCTTTTTTTAAGGGACCGGAAGCAACTGAGCCGAAAAATTTAAGGGATTTTTGGGGACCAGCGAAAATAGGGTTGGGGGTAAATAATTATTCTTGTAATTTAAGGTTCTAGCCTTTCTCGTAAATTTAAGTCAACATTAAAGTAGGAGTAACAACATAAAGAAGTCAGTATGTTAGCTGAGAATACTGTAGGAGGTCTTTTTGTATTTGATGGATACAATAAATAACTACGTTACCCTTTTAATGTTGCGTCGTCTTTTTATCGAAAACTCTGTACCTGTGCTCATTGTTTCTGAGTAACATAAAATAATTAGTTCGTCGTTTTCCGAATAGAAATTTTCATAGCGTTATATGATGGCTAGGAGTAACGTTATCATTAGCTAACATCGCCGTCTTCTCCAGTCTCTCCATCCAGGGCCGTCTATCAAGGAAATATCAACCTGCTTATGCTCTCCTTAAATGTATCACTCACTGAATTAAGGTAAAACCGCCCATATATACAGTTATTAGTGAAAATTGCCAGCAGTGATTATTTGTACTCCAAAAAATAGAAAGCATGCGTACATTCACTACTGCCAGCTAATAGAACTATACGGTGTAAACTTTTGTTCTGATTTATGTATGATTTACATACGAATAAACGTCACCTATAACGAATACACTTAGGACTCGCTTCTATTACCGTAAGGTATGGCGGAAGGAAGGTAGCGTGGTGGTAGCTCAGTTGGCAGAGCGCTCGCTGCCTGAGTAAAATGTCGATTCTGGCTTGGGTTCGAAACCTAACCATCGCTACGCAGATTTATAAAAATCTTGCCTGCAACCCACCAAACACAATTTCCCAATCCGGCTTGCAACCGTGGGATCTTAATGCTAAAAACCTTCTCTGGAATTTCTGTTGTTCGGATACGACGTTAAACTTTAAGTGTCCCGAGTTTCTACTTTAGCGCTGAGGAAAAACACGTGGCAGATAAGTCGATGCCCAGCAGTGGGACAAAAAAGACTTTCAATGATGATGATGATGATGATGCTGGAGGAAGGAACCGATTAATATAGACAGAAAATTAAGAGTTCATCCAGTTAATTTTTTACAGCTAGTGAGTCAAAAAGTGTATGCCAAGCAGGTAATTCAGACGCTTCTTTTTAAACCGGAAGCAGCGTCAAGTTTGTATTTTAAAATAAAGTAATCTACACTTTTATCAAAAATTTAGTTGGTATGTGTATCTAATTTCAATGGTGTGAAACGCGACTATAGTTTACGACCCGAAATGATTAAGAACTACACAATCTTCTATTTTTTGTTGTCATTAGAGTGTAGCAACAAAGCCCCATAAATAAATTGAACGTAGGGGTATTATAAAGAATCGCAAAAGTTTCTGTCGCCGTACTTAATCAATTTTCTTTGAAAATGGTTATGAGACAGAATTTTTGCTTCTTTACAATTCTTGAAATACAGTTTGAAATAAATGATTTTCAAGTTATTGTCGTTGTTAATTACTTAAGTATTCATGCATCCATTTATTAATTCATACATTTATAAGCGAAAGCGCATTTTGTCTACATGTTTTCAAAGAAAAAGCATGGTAATGCTATACGTCACTATACATTAGAAAATTAAATAGTTAATTAGAAAATGAAAACCTTTCGATTACTTCGAATTACCTAAATATGTGGTTCCAAGTTAGGCTATACGTACGATTTTCCTAAATACATACATTCTAATTTTTGAGATTATCGGAGATAGAAAGTATATTTTAATATCGATGGGTTTAACATAAATGTTTCGAGTTGAGCCCTGAAAACTACTGATACGTTTAATAGTTTTACAATGAATGCCCTTACCCGACTTCTAGTGGCTTCCAAAATTTGACACAGGTTTGTATTTCCACACGTTTTACCCAGAACAGAACGAGAAGTAGATTCTGAAGAATGAAATACCCATGATAGTTTTGGAAGTTTTACATAACACAATTCTTGCTGTCCCTAATATTTTCTAATGTACATTACTGTTTGCTATATTTATTGGTCGAATATTCCGCAGTTACACCTCTACAAATCGCTAACTCTGCAGCGTGAAAACGGGAATGGTTTTCAATTAACGTACACTTTCATAGATTGTGCAGTTCCTAAACAGCAACCCGAATTGGCAAATTGTGTGTGGTGGGTTGCAGACAATATTTTTATTAATCTGCATAGTAATGCTTAGGTTTCGAAACCAAGCCAGAATCGAGCTTTTATTCAGAAAGCGAGCTCTCTACCAACTGAACTACTACTACATGGTAAACACTGTACTGTATAAACCAGCACGTCTTAAAAATGTAATTTTTACACCTTAGCACTTGTAGTATGGTTTTATTTTCCTTCAAATATTCTACACTTTAATATCTGTGTAGTCTGATTCTTAATTATCTCTTATACTCTACATTTACGTTTGTCATTGATTTTTGCAGGGCCGTTTTAAGACTTTCGTAGGCCCCAGGCTACTTCACTTGCAGAGGCCTATGTTTCTACTCATTTTGATGCTAATTTCGTCCTTTGCACGGCAAAAAACAATTTATGAATCTTGAAAATACTCGCAAATTATAAAAATGTACAAAATGTTGTACAAAGCGTTTTTACGAAATTTTGTATCGTATCATTCTGTGTAAAATTTTGTACAAAAAAATTCATGCTCTAAATCTGCAGAATTTTGTTCAGAATCTGCGTCGTATCGATGCGCAAACGAGCAATATTTAGTGTTCATCAATGATCACAGAGGGCAGAGCGATAAGTTTTTCACCACTTGTTTACGCCGCCGCGCCAGCGCTAACCGCACTTTCTATTATTTCGCTCACGTTGTTCGTTCGTTGCTGTTGATGTAAAATAAATAAATAAAAGCGCTACGAACTTATGCATCAACAAACTTTCTCCGAAAATTCTGATTTATGAATTTTCTGAGTAAATGTTGTATTTCTAAACACAATTTTTCAAGAGAAGTATTGTGGTCTTAATAGATTTGTAGGTCTTCAACAGTTTTGTATGCCATGGGCACTGTGCCTAGTCGACCTAATGAATAATACGGTTCTGAGTTTTCGATATATTCAAAGCTTATTATTTGATTATTTGCAAATTGGGGGCAAAAAATCGATTGCCGTCTCTCGCTAATCACGTTTCGACATATTGTTCCCGATTCTTTGAGTTTCTATGTAGTTGAGGTACAACTTCAACAACGTTGGGCAATGCAGGAGCGTTGTCTAATGTCTTCAGTCACAGTAAATTCTTGAGAAGCTCGTTGCCCTAATTTGATGCAATTTGTCATTCCCAAACACAATTATGTACGACCTGCATAGTTTACTGACTACTGCGTTCTAGACAGCTGACAACATTTTATTTAAGGGATATTGGCATATCCTTTTGGGAATTAGCATTTGTCTCTATATCATTAAGATTTATTTTTGGAACGTTGTTATGCCGAACGTCGTACGCACAGTCTATCGTCTGGCTCCGAATTCAGTTTGTTGTTTAACTTCTGTCTTTCTAGCTTAAAGTCTATTCTCGGTCGATAGCTTCGCGTTAACATGTTTGCCGTGCTGTAATTTAGGCAACTATTTCCTACAGTTCCTTAGTTGTTGTAACCTAGATTGTCTTGACCTTACTGTCACTATAGCCACATCTGTTGTAAATTTTATTATTTTGTGCGTTTGTCTATGTGAGTTACAATAAGGTCCTTTTACGGGACAATTTTGAGTTAGTAAATAATGTCATCTTAATTATGGAAAGTCATAATGTAATATTTTATGAGACATTTTTAATAAACTACATTTTCTTACTTGCAAATATAGTACATAAAATATAATAATGAATAACAAATAGGAATAGTATTTTTGGACTAATTATTCTATATTTTATTGACGCATTTATTTCCCAATAGAACTGTTTTTCAGAACGTTGTGGTTAAAATACTAGCTGCATTGTCTAATAAATTGCGGTTCCATGATTACCTTACCAGGAAGTTTCGTATTCGTATATTGCAGAGGAGTAGTATTAGGTAAAATTCAGAATTAGGGCAGTTGGTAAGACGGAGTGAGAGGTCTCAGACGGGTGCATACTTCACGTGTTTCAGTATATGTGTATTGAATAATTGTTGAATCTAATGAAGTTATGTATACCTGTGTATTTGATACGCTCTATGCGGTAGTAGTTGCTGTATTAAGTTATACGAGTAGTTAGTGCTTTTTCTTTTGATGATCTAGTACTGTTGGTAACTCTAATTATTGTGTTACTTTGCTTGAGGTCTGTGATATTCTGCTTGGGGGCTCGCTAAGGTGCCTGGGCATTGTGTACCCACGCAGGATATCGTTTAAGTGATTAACGCTTGAAGGGTTTCTATCCGGCATGATCATTCGACCTGATCTCAACCCACTTGGCGGAGCATAGTATGCTCTCTGCATCGAACTTTGCAGTGTGGCCTGCAGAAAGTCTAGCTCTCTCTCTTTCCTTGTAGTATATCTACGGCAACTGAAGGACGTCGTTTAGTTATCACAATGAACGGGGAGGGGGGGACCCATTGATCTATGGTGACACTCGGTTGCCCTGTACCCGGTATAGGCTAGGTACTTCAAACAAAATCTAATGAAGGCGGCCGTGTTAAGGTTACCGTATCCCGAGGAAGAACTATCAAAGACGGTTTTGCCCCAATGCCAAACCTGGACTACTAGATACTACACGAGAATCTACCCGCGCATGATCTCGTTTAAGTGATTAATGCTTGGGGGTCCGTGATCCTGCGTGATTATTGAACCTGACCTCGACTTGTTGGGCCAATACCAGCAGTCAATTACTTCTGCATTGCACTTTGCAGAGTGGTCTGCGTAAAGCCTAGCTCTCACTCTTTTCCTTGATGTGCATCTACAGCGACTGGAGGACGTAGTTTAGTCATCACAATGACGGGGAGACCCATTGTTCTGTGGTTACATTCGGTTACGCGTAACCTCGTATCCGTTATAGGTTATGTACTTCAGTCAATATCTAAGAAAGACGGCCGCGTCAAAGTTACCCAATTCTGAAGAAGAACTATCAGAAAAGGTCTGGTACCCTATATAGGTTAGGCACTTCAATCAATATTTAATACAGACGGCCGTGTCAAGGTTACCCCATTCCGAAGCAAACTATCAGAGAAGGTCCGGTAGCCTTTATAGGTTAAGTACTTCAGTCAATATCTAATAAAGACGGCCGTGTCAAGGTTACCCCATTCCGAAGAAGAACTATCAGAGAAGGTCCGGTACCCTTCATAGGTTAGGTACTTCAGTCAATATCTAATAAAGATGGCCGTGTCAAGGTTACCCAATTCTGAAGAAGAACTATCAGAGAAGGTCCGATACTCTATATAGGTTAGGTACTTCAATCAATATTTAATAGAGACGGCCGTGTCAAGGTTACCCCATTCCGAAGGGAACTATCAGAGAAGGTCCGGTACCCTTCCTACGTTAGGTACTTCAGTGAATATCTAATAAAGACGGCCGTGTCAAGGTGACCCCATTCCGAAGAAGAACTATCAGAGAAGGTGCGGTAGCCTTTATAGGTTAAGTACTTCGGTCAATATCTAATAAAAACAACCGTGTCAAGGTTACCTCATTCCGAAGAAGAACTATCAGAGAAGGTCCGCTACCCTTCACAGGTTAGGTACTTCAGTCAATATCTAATAAAGACGGCCGTGTCAAGGTTACCCAATTCTGAAGAAGAACTATCAGAGAAGGTCCGGTACCCTATATAGGTTAAGTACTTCGGTAAATATCTAATAAAGACAACCGTGTCAAGGTTACCCCATTCCGAAAAGAACTATCAGAGAAGGTCCGGTACCCGTTATAGATTAGGTACTTCTAAGACCCCATAGGTAAGTGTTAATTTATTTATTACTGTTATTTTGTAAAAATGCCCACAACCCGTCATGGTGAGAAAGGACGCTTCTTGCAATAATTTAAATTTTATAGTTCTCTATCAATATGCGGTTTAGCTTTGCTCTTTTTTAATCCAAATAAAGCACAACTAAGAAGAATCCATATATTTCAGGACCATAACAATTAGGAAATCGTTTGACGACCGTAATTGGAGTGAGAAATTTTTTTTTTATGTTCAGTTAAGAAGAAATTAAATTGAGATAGTTATTTCCTTGAAGACGGTGCATATTGATGTTTGACTTATTTTCTATAGTATTCTGTATATAATTATGTTTATAAGAATAAAACACGAAAAAATGTTTGTAGAATATAAAGTTGGTTTTTATTTTTAAGAGACAAAGCTCACTAGTACAAAACCAATATGAACTTGGACTAACTTAATGATAGGTTTACTTGCATTCTTATACCTTTGCTAAATGTAATTTTAATTATTTGAAAGTAAACATGTCATTCTGGAAAGTTCCTAAGTTAAACAGGCATGTAAAAGCTAATTACATTATTTTGGGTTTACTTAAATTATAGAAAATAACCGATGACATAATTCCTTCCCCCTTAAGCCAGAACGCCCTCGTTCTGTGTAATAGTGGTTAAGTCTGGATATAATTTTGCATAATTTTTTAATTCTGTCGGTCCAGTGTTTTCATCATTTGTTTGTTTCCTGAAAATAAATCTTAGTCTATTTCTAAATAAGTATAATAAGATACAAATTATACAAATAATAATCATAAATATAATGGTTATTGAAAAATGAGCAATGTGTATGATCGGATGTAGCTCAATATTATTATCTAACAGTTTAGCTTCTTCCTTTAAACTGTTTACATCATTTAAATGCTTTGGTTGTAAGTTTACAATCATATTAGTTTTATAATTCTGATTTAACAAAGGATTCTTAAATGAAAAATTATTGAAAGTATTCTCAAAAATTTGATCCTCTATAATAAGTTTACAATTGTATTCGGAGGAAATCAATACATTGTTTTTTAAGTTAAAATGATTAATATTATCCAAACATTCCTCGATTACATCTAAACCTATTTTACAAGATATTAATATCTTCCCATTACCAAGTTTAACATACAATCGATAATCATTATTGACTAAAGCATAAATACAGTCTTTACCATTAGATAAAATACAATCATTAGTTTGGGGTATTTTTCGACACACAATTTGATTTTCAATTTCTTGGCATCTTTCGTCGCTCCACAGTTCACTCTTTGCACTTTGAAGATGATATTTATATGGAGTTATTAGAACCTTATTTAAGTAATTAGGAATTGGATAAATTCTAGAGTATTTGTACGAGGATGAGCTCAGGATTGGAATATACAATATACATGTAATTATATTCTTTGTTGATAAAACCTGAAATTTTGTAAATTCTAAAATTTTAAAAATATGAATGGTATCAAAAGTGATCAATTGTGTTGGTCTATAAATGAGTTTTAAATGATTTATAATTGCTACTAATTCGGAATCCGAAATTATTTCGAGATTTGTTATTTCAGAGAAAGCTAATGAGATAGTTCTTTCAATACGTCGAAGGGTATCTAATAAATTTTGACTAATGTAGTTGTTGTATTGTATGTTCAATTGAATGTCAAAATTATTGCTAATATTATTGATTGCAGTAAAAGATGAATTTAAGTTCTGTTGAATTGTTTGTAGATCCTTGGAATATTTTTCAGTAATATGATTCGCAAAGGACGTATATCGATCGATTTGTTTAACTACTTTATCTTGATTTTTGTATAAGATGTCTAAATTTTTATTTATTTCTACTAGATCATCGTTATCCGGATTACCTGTTATAAATTTGACTGCAGTTCCCAAAGCATTAAATAAACCTCTTTTTGTTCGATGGTTAATTTTTGATAACTGTTTTTCTATAGATACGCAATTTTGTTTTAATATATTAAGCAGTTGTGAAGTGGCTTGGTTTACCGTTTTTCTCTCTAAGGTTACTAGATTAATTAATATTCCGCTATAACTATTTTCTAAATCGCTAATATTATAAAAGAAATAAAACTTATGATAATGATTTAGAATTTTCGCTGAACCTAAATGTTCGGGAAAATAACCATTAGTTTCCACTTCTTGTATTTGAAGGCCCTGGATCTGAATTCTCAGATTGGAAATTCTGTAATAAAAATTTCTTTTTAACTCGTTTCAATTTTCTCGTGTGAAGGTTCGCGGGTCTTTTAGAAATTTCCCTAATTCCTGTGACTTTGTTTTTATCAATAGACGTAATATTAACTTGATCGTAATAAGGATCAGTTTTTCTAATTCTTTGACGAGTGAAGTATGCAACTGGTTCATTAATTTCTACGTGAGGAAGCTTGTCTTTGTTCCGACTTGTTAATGTATTAACACCCCTTTTTAATTGTTTTTCATATAATTCTTCATAAAAAGGTAGCAATTCGTTTTTTCGTTTTTCGTTGTAAATTTCGAAAACTGCTTTATCTAGTTCGATCTCATGCGCATTGAGATTTTCGTATGGGCCATAAAGCAAAGTAAATGGGGTGTACCCGGTGGTTGAATGAATCGATTGATTATAAATTAATATCGCTGAGATCATTAAATTCTGTGGTGTTTCTTGTTGATTTTGGGTTTTTGTGATTCTTAATTTTTCCAGAATAGTCGAATGTAATCTTTCTATGGGAGAATTGGAACTACTATTATAATTTGTGGTAAAATGTGTTTCGATCTTAAATAATTCACAGAATTCTTGAAATACCTTATTTTTGAACTCTTTCCCTTCGTCACACACAATTTTCTTAGGGTAATTATGATGCGAAAAGAAATGTCTTAACTTATTTAGTATGGTAATACCTGTTGCGTCATTTATAAAATAAGCTTGAGCATAACGTGAAAATAGATCTATGATTGTTAAGAACTTATGTCCTTCAAAACTAAAAGTATCAATGTGTATTACATCAAAGGGTCTTTTAGCTAATAAAGGTCCAGAAAATTGAATTTTGTAAGGATTTCGTTCATACTTATTGATGAGACAAGTTTCACATTCGTTGATAATTTTATTTATTTTAGTTTTCATGTCAGGGTAGTAATATTTAGTTTTTAGGTGATTATAAGTTTCTGTAATTCCATTGTGGTTAATAGAGTGATACTCAGTGATTGCGTTATACTGATCATCTGATTTCTCTAAATCTTTTGCTAAAGTATTACTTTTAATAAATTTTACCTTATTATTGAATAAGTTTTGTGTCGCTATTAAGAATTTCGCTTCAAGTTCATTATTTTTAAAGTAGATTCCGTACATTTTACTGGGGTCTATGATTTCTTTAAATAATCTATTAAAATTTTGTAATTCATTTCCTCTTCTGATAGTAACCTGATGGCTGTGCTTCAAAAATGGTCTTTTGTAAACTACATTATATTGATCGCCTAGCTGTAGAATTATTCGATTCATGAAATGATTAACGGGCTTGTCAGATATAGGCATAGTGAATACGGGATTTTCAATCGAAGTATGTTGGGTATTATTACTGGAGTTATCATTTGGTTTTTGATCCTTATCTAAGTCGTCATCTGAGAGATCCACGTCTTCGTCGACATTTGGCAATATTGATAAAAGATCTAGATCTTCACTATTATTATTTTTTTCATTAATATTGATTTCTACACGGGATAAAGCATCCGCGACCAAGTTATCTTTTCCTTTTTTGTACATGATTTTGTATTCATATTCTTCGAGACGTAACCGCCATTTAACTAGTCTAGAGTTTGGGTCTTTAAGGGAAAACAACCAAACTAAAGGTTTGTGATCAGTTTCAATTATAAATTGTCGGCCGTAAATGTAAGGACGAAAATGTTTAGTACATTCTACAATTCCTAATAATTCTCGTTCTATAGTTTTATATATAATATATATATATATATAATTTTTTTCAGCACTATTTAGTGTTCTAGAATAGAATGAAATTGGCTTGTTATTCTGAGATAACACCCCTCCTATCGCTACATTTGATGCATCTGTGGTGACATGAAACGTTTTACTGAAATCTGGATAAGCTAATACAGGAGCATTCAAAAATAAATCTTTACATTGTTGAAAGGCTTGCAAATAGGATGGATTATTTAAATCGATTTTTGATCCTTTCTTTAAGCATTTAGTGAAAGGTTGAACAATTTTCGCAAAACTTTGAATAAAACGCCTTTAATAGCCAACTAGTCCTAAAAAAGCTCTAATTTCCTTGATTGATCTAGGAAGAGGGTATTCTTGAACTGCTGTAATTTTTAAAGGGTTGGGTTTTATGCCTTCTGGTGTAATAACGTGACCTAAAAATTCAACATCTTTACGCAAAAATTCGGATTTATCAATTTGTATTTTTAAATTATACTCTTTAAATTTTTCAAAGATTAATTTGAGATGTACTATGTGATCATGCAAAGATTTCGAAAAGATGACTACGTCATCCATGTACACGAAACAAAATTTATATAAATAATCACGTAAAATATTGTCCATTACTCGTTGAAATGTACTTGGTGCGTTCTTTAGGCCAAAAGGCATTCTAACGTATTCGTAATGACCATTGTTTACGGTAAAAGCTGTTTTTTCTATAGAATCTGAGTCCATCTCGATCTGGTGAAACCCTTGTGCCAGATCTAAAGTAGAGAAATATGTGCATTTTCCCAAATTATCTAAAATTTCGTCAATTCTAGGTAGGGGGTACTTATCCTCTACAGTTTTTTTATTTAATTTTCTGTAATCTATCACAAGTCTCCATTTTTTTCTGCCGCTTGTATCTAGTTTCTTTGGAACCATCCAAACGGGTGAACTATATGGGGAAATGCTGGGTTTAATGATTTTATTAACGAGCAATTTTTGAACTTGATTTTGAATTTCAGTTTTCAAATGATATGGATATCTAAATGATTTGCAAAAAACAGGAGTACTATCCGTGGTTCTAATTTTGTGTTTGACAGCATTAGTGAAAGTTAAATCCATGTTTTCGTTATAGAAAATATTTTTATATTTTCGACATAAAGCTATGATTTCTGAACTTTCTTCTAACTTTAGATGTTGTGTTCTTATTACTTCGGAAATATTAAAATTTGAGTAAGAAATATTCTACGAGTATATTTAGACTTTAAAGCAGTTGCAGCGGAAAATGCAATTCCACAAAGCTAAGAAGTAGGGAAAGGTAACCGCATCCGAAACGCTTTTGCTTTAATAAGAGAATAGTTACAAGACAGTTCACTCCAGAAATTTGTTAATGACTTAATACTAAAATTTTATTTTTCTGCTGTACTTGAAGGAAGATCTATCTGTTGTTCTTCTTATTGAATAGATAGGCCGGCAGGCGTACTTTCAAATGGATTTATTACCCAATTCCAGTCATCCAATTTAATGTCTTCTTCTGCGAAAAAGTATTTGTTTAAAGTAGTGCTCAAGTTTTCTAAATGACCCTCCACTGACGTTAGCAACAACTTTTATGATTCTCTTCCAGCGGGCAACTCTGGATAAATTCATACATTTGGAAAACATCTCAAAGAAACTGTCTTTTAATTTCTTATTCCATAACTGCATTCTCTCACAAAAAGCATTCACCCTTTCACTTATATCAAATATATTTGTATTATTTCCCTGATATTGAAGATTAACTTAATAAGTTTTTCGAATATGTCTACTAACTAGGAGAGCTTCATTAGAAATAAATTGTCGTAGAATTCTTCCGCATACTTATGCCCCTCTTTGTTCAAGAATATTGCTATTTCACTTCACAGTTTATAGACGCGCTTGAACACTTTTCAGCATGACAACCATCTGGATGAAGAATAAAGCAACCATGATATATGTTCAGCTCCCATATCTTCACAAACAACAGCGAAAATCCTTCATTTTAGAGGTCCGGTTTTTCTATAATTAACTGCATTAATAACTACTTTCAAAACAATATTTAGCCCAGGACTTCTCCTTGAATCATGCAGTGTGTTCAGACTATTCCTGGAGATTCCTTTTTCACAAGTGCTTGTAAACTGTTATACAGTAGGTGGCCAAACTATTAGGGACAGTACAAATTTCCTGTAATTTTAAAGTTTAAATGAATTTAATGAGCAAATAATCGGCTTTACGTCGTGTAGTTATTTTTTTATTCATTAGAGTGCTTTATTTAGAATATAAAAACAGCATAAGTACTTAACCATATCTATTTCTTTTTTCATAAAAAGTGATTACTCAACAATTTCAGAGAAATCCTAATATTTAGTAATGCTACCCTTTGCTGCGATTACGGCTTCTAGGTATGCTTTCCATGCAGACTTTTGCGTTGTGCCGGAGATTGGGGTTGTGATGCCACACTCTGACAAGGGTTTCTATCAGTGGCGATAACTTCTTTGGCGTGAACACCCATAGGTTTTCTATGGAGATCATACCAAGCGAATTCCCCTACAAAGGCAAAACGCTCAAGTTTCTATCAGCCAGGAATGCAGTAACACTCCTGACTTTGCGTAAGCACATACTCTTCATCACCAGAGAACCATTCTTGGACCTGGGGTAGGAGCCGACTTTGCAGTCCTGCCTCACGGTCCCTTCCACTGCGTAGAGGTTGTGTCATACCCTTGGCTGAGATCACGGATCACACACACCATTATGCTAACAGGGTGTTTAGCCCTCTCCACAAGGCAGTCCGGGTGGAACTGCTCTCCTGGTCGTCGTCGGACCAATGAGGTTTTGTCCACCAAAATTTGAAAAGTTGACTCCTCCGAGAAACACACCTGTAAAATATTACCATAATTACAAAAAAATCATTATTCATAGTTCTTACAATTATATAAAAGTCATTTTTACTCCAATCCGCAATAGTCATAGTTCGATGTTCTCTGGCCTATTGCAGTCACTTTTTCTTCATGGCCTCATTCAGGCGTGGTTTTTTGATTGGACGACGATCCATCAGATTCTCTTCAACCAACCGTCTCCGGACTGTCCTTTTGGATACGTTGATTCCTTGCTCGTTTATCACCGCAGTCAGACGAGCGATACACTTTTTACGATTTTGAAGACAGATGACCATGATTTTACGGTCACTACGAGAAGTGGTGATCCTTTTTCTGCCACTTTTTCCACCAAAAAACCACGTCTGTCTGAGGCCATGAAGAAAAAGCGGAGGAATATTCTTGAGTTGTTTAGCATAGCTTTCACCAAAAATTGTTTCTACCATGCCTATGGCAGCTGGTAAAATTAGTTGTTGTGCAATCATATGTGGCTTCTTGCATTTGGCTGTTTTATAAGCCAGTTTGTATGATGCCAATAAAGCGTTGTCATTTACTGTAAGAGCTTTGCGGAAATTTGTCTTCTGTTTCCCGAAATATCTAAGTTTTTCTGCAATAAATTCACGGGGTTTATCGACATATTCTTTGTGCAAAGTTTCTAAATGCCTCTTCGATTTGTTGGGTTTCATGCTACCTGCAGCAAAATTTTGAGGCAAATACCACATTGAGGTTTTTCTTTACTACTTATTTCAATACAAAACCGAAGTTTAGGTATGCTTGGTCAGATTTTCGTGTTTTTGATTTTATAACAGAATTAGCACTGGTATTGGCCGTTCCTGATGAAGCAGAAACGTTTTCGTCTTTAAGCTTACGTTTGCCTCCAATTAAAAATGTATCCATATTTACTATAGGTGTACGTCAATATACAATAATTTTTTTTTGCGTTTGAACTCCAACTGACAAACTCTCTTATGTAACAAAGTCACAACGACACAACTGACAACTTAATCGAGTTAAATAAGTTCTTGCATATTGGCTTACGAAATACGAAAACTTGAGAACCGCTGGTTTAGAATTAGGTAAACAAATTTCATTAAATTAAATACAATTGTATCATAAAGGTAGATTGTTTTTAGCGTATTTTTCACTACTTTAGCAATTTGTTACCATAAGCACTTTTTCAAGTTCCATTCGATTTATGAAGTACTTTAGTAGACCCTAACTGCTACAATATTTATACATTTACGAATTTTTCGCGCAACTTATAGTTAACTATCTCTGTTGCTTATTTATGACGACATACATACTATAGCCGATAACAAGAAGATGGACTTTTTAGTATGATAATCAACAAAATTGCAGTTTCAAATGCTTAAAAATATAGATAAGTAAATTTTGAACAGGAACCAAAACTTCCAAATAATGATTAAGACATTTCAAAATCAATTAAATATTTTATGTATAGAACTAATTTTTCATTTATACGCATAGCTATATTGAGAAGAGCTCCTTAGTTAAATTGAGAATAAACGAAGCTTCAACCAAGAGATTTTTTTTATCAATATACAGTAATTAGGGATTCGGGAAAATAAAAGTTAAATTGCGAGGACAAGGTAGCTCTTTAGAAGAAATAAGCTTAAAACCGAAAGTAAAGAAACTTTGTTTCACATTGTTACTTTCGTAATACTTTATACTTATGTCTGCATTGGACTTGTATTTTGTACATGTACAGTACTCAAACTTCCCTTAAACTGAAATACTGCTTTCCTTATTAAAACTAAATAATTTTTTCTACAAACAGCCGTGAAGTTATTTTAAAGTTTTCTCAGATTTGCAACAGATTTTCAAATTACTTTTACAGTGTACTGCACATGGAAAAAGCAACCGAGTCTCTTAAATTTAGTGCCCGTGTTGTAGCAGTTATTCTTTGGATAATTAAAAATATTCTTCTTGTACAAACCCTTCATTTGTTAACCAAAGTTAGCAGACGTACTCATTAGTTACATTTCAGTATACATTAGAATCTTTCAAGACACTTAAAAAATTGAAATTTTTGCTACAATTACCTACACTTTTAAATGATACCTGCACCTAGTGGGAAGTATAAAATACGTTCTTTGGCCCATTCAGTATTTAAAATATAAATATATATATAAACGTATTGTTGTTGAGTTAACAAATATAAAACATTTTTTACTTACCATTGTTTCTAATTAAGAGAATTATTATTAATACTAGGTAAACCCGGAAAGTGAACATACAATATAAATAAAATTAAAACGTATAATTCTAATCTTTAATTAGAAAATAGCTCGTATCTTTCTACGACTACACCACAATTCTTTATTAAAAAGATAAACCTTATAAAGTAGGTTTTCTGTAAGTATTTAGACATTAAATCATCCCCAACTGCAAAAATGACAGCCGTCCAGGGACAGAGGTTCAATCCTTAAATATTCTGTTACGTACTTTAGAATTCTTACCAACACTTGGAAAGATATTCTTTGTATTCTTGGAAGGATAAAGCATCAATACTCAAGATATAATTGAAAGCGATTTTCTGCAACTACCTTATTATTTTTGCTGGGGGCCAATAAATAAATTTGAATGTTTGGGGAAGAGAGCCAAATACGGCTGGATACTATGAAAGTGACGCGTTGAAAAAAAATCGTGTAATAAAATGCGTTGCCTCTAACGCGTTATTTCAAACTAGCATCAAATGTAGTATCGAAAAGGTATTAGG
The DNA here is from genome assembly GCA_014611495.1 of Limonius californicus. Taxonomy (NCBI): domain Eukaryota; kingdom Metazoa; phylum Arthropoda; class Insecta; order Coleoptera; family Elateridae; genus Limonius; species Limonius californicus. The sequence goes on along the minus strand of JABXWE010016909.1, from coordinate 1,931 downwards.
GACCAAATAATCCTTAAGTCAGGCGGCAACAAACAGATGGAATGGCATCGTCGGCTAGCACAGGGAATAGGGAGGGTCCGCGGAAATCGCTTACAGGAAGAAAGCCTGGATTGTTATAATGTACAGGATAAGTGAAAGTATGCGAACGCCACCCTTTCAACTCACAACTAAACGAAGATCTTCGCGAAAAGGGCTTAGGAACAACAGCTTACGGGGAGTCAAACCTACCTTTATTGAGCTTCCTCCTTGCATCGGCCTCTTACAACATACATACAAAAAATAAATACAGAAAAATATAGTCATAAATGGCTAATGAAGGGAAATGTAATATATATTAAATAAGTGGTTAATAAATAAACATTAATGTTCAAGCAAGGACCAGAGGCGATATAGCTATAAATTATGAATACAGAAAAAGCTTCGTGATGTCCAAATCCGTTGCTTGTGGCGCCGTTTACTACGAAATTTTCTGTAAGTCCAGACAGAATATTGCGTAGTAATACCAACTGCGTTCACAACACCAGTACAGATATTTATTAAATTACTAAACAATTAGCAAACAGAGGTATGCTTTATTTCTTGGAAATACGCTTACTTCTACGTTCCACAAATCCTAGCACCTTCTAAACAAATAATAACTGCTGACAACCTCCACTTATAACTGTATATACAAATAGAGTTGAAGAAGCGCAAGAAGGTTGCTTTTTACTTGATCAACACTCCAAGGTGGAGGAAAGAGAGGAAAAGACGGCAGTTAGGATGATGTCACTTGCAAAAAATCGAAAAATAAAGAACTAAACGTAGCACCATACCGTACCATTCGGAATAGTTTTGGAATAAACGGCGAACTAATTGTTCTAAGTCTCTCGAAAACTATGCACTGAGGCACAGAGTTTTTGTTGAAACGGCGACTATTTACGGAAACTTAAGAAGGGCAGCAACGATACTTTTTATCCGTATGAAACTGTACAAGAAACTACACGGTATTCGCAACTAAATTATTAGTTCCCGAGTTTCAATACAGAAAGGCGATGAAATTTTAAATTACAGGAACAATTAGTAACTGATCACATAAGCGTCTTCACGCTTTGGATTACTGGGCATGACTTCTTTGTACCTTCAAACATGCTAACAATTAAGAATGCACATACGAGTAATAACTTGCGGGATAACAAAGTGGCGTACGATGTTCTGTTTACGAATTAAAGTAATAAAACTCATTTCACGAACATTCAAATTCAAAATTGAATCAAGAAACCGGATGGACATATAAAACGTAACATGGAATATAGAAATTTTCCAATAATACCACCTGAACCAGTTGGTTACGTTTATCGCTGTATTTAACAACTACCGGATGATATAACATGTAACTTACATTGAGAAGTAAGTTATGTACTACTTGGTAAATATGTCTAACTGTTCACTCACCACGTAATAGAGAGCGGCTGCAATCGCCTATAATACACTCGTACACATGTGAGACAGAAACAAGTAGATATAGATATTACATTATGTAATCTACGATTATAGGTGGGGATTCTAATCGTGAATAAAATGCAGAACGTTCAATATATACAGTAAATTAGAACTTGCAGCATTTTCTTTCATCAGAAACAACCCTAACATTCTTATTTCACATGGCACATTGTGTATTTTTACATCTTCAGTAAAATCTATAGGAACTTTTGGTATTTTTTTAAGAATGCAGTAGAAATCTTTCTTCAAAATCTCTTGTTAAAAAAGTTTGTGGTATTTAAGGTCCATCTTTTGGCAAACAAGAGGAGAAATGTATAAAAAGGAATTTCTAAAGAATGACCTTTGAATTGATTGAAGTCATTCGATAACTATAGTAAATCTCTGATTTGTTTTAACTGAATAGAAAGACGCAGTACTATTGTTTTCAGAAACAAAATTATATATATATATAT
>JABXWE010016906.1:0-21178 GCA_014611495.1 Limonius californicus | reverse complement strand
GTGCAGGTTGTTCTATTTAAGAGCTGTTTCTCTCGCTGTTTTAAAAAGTTGTCTCAGTCTAAAACGGATGTGGAGGAAACTGTTGCTCTTCTGTATTTAGTAAAATTTCGAAAAAAGCCGAAAAAGAGAAAGGTGTGGGTGCATCCTCTTTTTGCAAGACAGATCACGAAAAGGTTTATTTACAACTTTTTATAGTGACCTGAGAAAGTAAGAGACAAAATTTTTTAATTATTTGCGAATGTCGATATAGTCATTTGATGAGTTACTCGATTTCTTGAGACAAGAGCTAACTGGGACAGAAACCAATATGAGATGTGATCCATTTTGCACTATCCAGAAGCTCAACTAAAAACAAACTAAACACAAATACGTGGTTTCACCCGGTGGTGGCGTGACACTAGTCGCATCCGTGTGAAGGCGCAGTAGTAAACTAATGTATTTTGGATGGTGGCGCGGCCAAACCTGGCAGCGCCACCATTAGACATAGCACCATGTCGACCACCAGTGGCGCTTCTGGTCGCTTCGTGTGAATGCGCCCATTTAAACCCGTTGTTTTTAGTGGACGCGCCACCATGGTCGCGCCACCATGGTGGCTCCGTGTGAAAGGACTCTAAGTCGCTTGGTCTCACACCTTTCGTTAAATCGTAAGACGTAAGGTATTAGTTCTTCACAACATATTTAGATGAGCAGTTTCAATATAACAACTTCTAGCGCAGAAGAGCAAACCTTTGTTGTACAACAATATATTTTCTAATATGCACGACTTAGTTGCTATAGCTACCCCTCTAAGTCGCCTGGTCTCTCACCTTCTGTTAAATCTTAAAGTATTAGTTCTTCTCAACATATTCAGATGAGCAGTTTCAAAATATCAACTTCTAGCGAAAAAGAGCAAACCTTTGTTAAACAATAATATTTTTTCTAATATGGACGACTTAGTCGCTATAACCACCCCTCTACGTCGTCTGATCTCACACCTCTCTATAAATCTTAGCGTATTAGTTCTTCTCAAACATATTCAGATTAGCAGTTTCAAAATAACAACTTCTAGCGCAGAAGAGCAAACCTTTGTTGTACAACACAATTTTTTCTAATATGGACGACCTAGTTTCTATAGCTACCCCTCTAAGTCGCCTGGTCTCACACCTTTCGTTAAATCGTAAGGTATTAGTTCTTCACAACATATTTAGATGCGCAATTTCAATACAACAACTTCTAGCGAAGAAGAGCAAACCTTTGTTGTACAACAATATTTTTTCTAATATGGACGACTTAGTTGCTATAACTACCCCTCTAAGTCGCCTAGTCTCACACTTTCCGATTAATTTTACCGTATTAGTTCTTCTCAACATATTCAGATGGTCGGTTTCAAAATAATGATTTCGAGAAAAGAAGAGGAAGCCTCTATTATACAGCAATATTTTTTTTGTACGGTGGACATAGTTGCTATTGCTACCTCCTAAGTCGCCGGATCTGCTACTTTTCGATTTATAGCAACTGCATAACAAACGTATTGAAACTTAAAAATTACAAGATATATTTTTCAGATTTTGGTACATTTAATGGTTCTCATGTAATACTCCCAACAGTTATTAATTAATTTTCATCTTTGTTACACAGGTTTAACAATGATTTTAAGTTTTATCAACTTTTACAATACACGTATTAAGCAGCTCACGTTTAATTTACTATAGACTGAAGGTGGCTAATTTGGTAAAACATGTAGTTGAAATTCTTTTAGCTTAAATAAACTTTGAGATAAAATATTTGTCTGTGATAATTCGTTTTGTTATACTTTCAAATTATACCACGCTAGTCATAGTTTATCTATTAAATATAAGAAACTATGATAAACTTCAGGTTCACTTTCAATTCTTGCAAAAGCTAAGGTAAGTGATTTTTGTACAGACAATAAATTTTATTTTTTTAGTTGTTATAAACCAACTATGTTACACTTTCAATTTCCCTAAAATATTTTATTTAATTAGTTTAAAAACACCTCTTCAGTAATAAAAAGTAAAAGCCCAGTAATTATTAAAATAGAGGCCACTGTTTAATAAGATTTTGTTGAAAAGAGCAGCATATCAGTTTGCAGTAATTACCACTTTCGATGTGAATGTACGATCTTTAAATACATAAAATAAAGTCGTTATATAACAATTTAAGATCTTCCTATAGCGGCAATCTGACAAATAGTGTTAGTATACGTTCATTTAGTTGGATTCAAATTCATGTAACATAGTGTGCTGCAATAGAGAACGGTATTAACGCCACTGCTATCCAAACCAGTTTGGAAACTGCAGATTATCAAATAATTTTGCCATTAATAGCATTCCAGTTTGACTGTGGTAAATCACCTCATGTAATTTATGTAACGAACGCATCGTTATAGGTCGACAAATTTAAAGTGTTAAGAAGTAGGAACGTCCTTGCGAACACTCGTGTTAAATGGTTGAAATGAGGCTTAACTCGTGTTATTTGCAAATGCAAAGAGATACTTCCGCATCATCTTCCAATATACTACTTTCTTCTTTTACTATTTATGATACCCTTGCTATAAACCGGAATATGACATTAAATTTTTGTTAACATATCTTACGCAATTTCGTATACTCACACAATTTACAAATGTTCAGTTCTGAATTGTGAAAGTATAACTCAATTGATGATTTGCCATAATCAATGTAATGTCTGTAGAGATTTCCTGTGACAAAACTAGCTTTTACTAATTAGTATCTCATCAAGCAAAAGGTCAGCAGTCTGAAAAGTATCCACAGTATGTCGATTTTCACGAAACACAATGACTGTCCACAACAATAACCGTAAATATATATTCACTTTTAAGTCAAAATGGGAAAACGTGTGGTTAACGTCAGCAACGAGCAGAAAATTGCCGTGAATTGTCAATGTGAATAGGTTTAAACGTACCAATTAAAAACGAGCGTGTAAAAAGCGTTACATGGACTATTCATTTTGTAAACTTTTAGCATTCTGAAATTTACCGACCCCAAGGTTAATGATTGTGTTATAGCTTTGCACGATCCGCATTCCAGATATGTTGTTTTGAAAGAATTCCCCAATTTGAATTCGCAGGGGCTGCCACTCACCCAAGCAGAAATTTAAGTATGTTGATTATTTTACATGCCGAAACACGTTAAAGTTTGTCTTGGTATAACGAACTTTGAACTAAAAGAAGAATGAGTCCTTTAGGTAGGTGAATTTTAGATAATTATTTCTTTTTGAGCGCTTTTAAATTTGTATTCAAATTACTTCTTGCACGGTTCTTGCATTAATATTCATTAAAATTAAAAGAACATGAATATCTAGTTCGTTGCTTTTAGGCAGTCTTTTGAAGGGTAGATTATTCATTTTTTAGATTTATGTGCCGGTAAGTGTGGGAATATTTTGCATAAGTGAAAAACGTCTGAGTTTCAAAACGATACAAGAACTTCTAGCTATGTAGAAACTGATAAATGTCTGTCAATACGTCCCTGTTGTAATACAGTAATTTCCTTGGCCAATCTACACTAAGATATAGATATTCTTCGAGTACTTTATCTCTTACGAGACGTAGCGATCTTCTCTCCTATGCCTGTATTGCGCGTTTAAAGTGACACAGACATTGAGGACCTACAGCTTAACGTGGGCTCTGAACCACGGGAAGTGTAAACACTACTATTGGTTTACCATTGCCTTGCGAGGGAGAACGGCCGTTAAAAATTCGATGCTCCGGTACTGAAAAGTAAACCCAAGACCTTCGGCGTCTAGAAATTACTAGATACTATTCATAAATAAGCCTATAACACTGATTAAAATAAGATACCTACGCACATTTTTAAAATAAAGGAAAATATGGATAAAATGTCTTAAATTATATAAGAAAACTTTCTTCCAGCAACTACATTTACCTTAAATTTAATGTATTAGAAATGAACGGTGTTTCACTATTAGGAAGGCCCATTTTTCTGCGACGTTTAATCGATGTCGCTCATCAAGGAGATGAGAACAATTTCAGATACAAATCCCTACGAATGACTAACTGAAAGTTGATTATTTTGTATTTCTTAGCATTCTTCATCTACAGAAATACTTTATTACAAAAACTAATCTCTTTCCTAAACATTCAAATAGGGAAGCAGAAACTATTCCAATATACCTGGTAACTGAACTGAAATTTGAAAATAATTAATATTTCGAGTAAGTTAAAAAACGAATATCCTTTCGTTCTGATATTCAATGTAAATCAATCTAACTCCGTTATAACGGGACCTTTGCGACTGTAAATAGTTGCTGGTTGTATCCGTTAAAGTATATATTGAGAATATTTTATGTTATTAAAAAGTAAAACACTATCTTGGTTTCACGGCACAACTACATCTTCACAGAAATAAAACTTTCACAATCTTAAAACAACCATTAATTATCTATTATAAAAGAAGCAAACACATACAAATTAACGAAGGCATTCTAGCTCCTTCCTTATTAAGTCGTCCGTTGTTAGTTCTTTTGTGATTTAAATCAGAAATTCCTACTACGTTTAAAAACGGTATATAAAAAATAATATTTTTTCACCTCTCAAATTCAATTGAAAAAAGTATGTCCATAGTTTCAGCTTAATAGACGTATCAGAAATTTAGGAATTATCTAGAGTCAACTGTTAAATTTTTTTGTGGCTCGGTATGAGTAAGCCACGAATACCGCCAAAAATTGTGCAAATATCCCCAAAAATTATAAAACTTGTCCCTTATTGGAATTACAATACTTAAGATATATTTTCGGTACTGTTTTCTTGAGAGTAAATATTTCTTACGTCACAAACTGGAAATACAGAAAACAATTAAGTTTTTCTTTGTTGTTTGCACGTCCGATCGCTGTAAACGGGTAATATAATACAGTAAACAATGTAAATCCATACATTAACTTTGTAAACGCTCCTTATATTCGAGATCTAGCGGTGCGCGAGCTCATTCTAAGTGAATTGCTAAAAATGTTTTAATTAACCTCCGTTGTTTCCAGGATCTGAGATCGCCGTAAGCAGGAAATACCATACAGTAAACAGTTCAAATCCATACATTAACTTTGTAAACGCTCGTTATATCCGAGATCTAGTTGTGCCCGAGCTCATTTTAAGTGAATTGCTAAAAATATTTTAATTTTTCCTCCCTGTTTCCGGGATGTGAGATCGCCGTAACCAGGAAATACAAAACAGTAAACAATGCGAATCCATTTACTTTGCAAACGTGCGTGGTATCAGGGATCTCGTCGGAACCCGAACTCATTTTAAGTGAATTAGACTATATTTAAAACATCTTATCAAACACTTGCATATGCTAAAAATTCACTGTACGGACAATGTACATAAAGATACATAAAAATACGACAACGGAGGATGAGGATGAATTACACTTCCGCCTTTCAATCTTAAATTTTGCCACATCTTCTAAATTTTATGTTTTAGCGTAGCTATTATTTGCAATATTTACCGATCCTAGTCATATTGCGAAATATTAAAGTTGCTTCAGAAATACTCCAATTTTATGTTTCAAGGTTACGTACTATCGACCTTCAAACTAATTGTTACTATTACCGCAAACATAAACTAAGAGTGCGATTTCGGACTTATGAATTTTTTCCTAACCTCACTTTTTGGCACATTATTTCTATTGTTACACTTTAAAGTAGTTAAACTACAGGTTATCTCTGAAACGTCTGTATAAAAAGCTACCACATAGTTTCTGCAACCAAAATAAAACTGTTGAATCAAACTCGGGTCTATTCAAAACAGCATATTCATTAAGGCGCTATCAAGCATCACCATTATTAAACAAATTATTAATTTTTAATAACAAAAGAACGCTTTTAGGAATAGCGATTAAATCTGATACATAAATCTGTACTAACAAGAAACATTTTTGATTATAATGCTTTTCTAGTTAGTACAAAGTAGCGGTCAAAAGGTCATCAATTTGCAAAAAAGCCCACCTTGATTTAACAACTTTGCTCATACCTTTAAGAATTATAGAATACAAAAAATGACTTTATTATGAAGACAAACGCATAATGTTGTAAACTGTCTAAACAATTTACTGAAATGATTCAAAGAGTACAGTTTAAATTTTTACGCCAAATTAATCTTTACATGCGTGTAAAATGGTGAACACTTCCTGTTAACACCTTATCCGAATAAAATATACCAGTTTGGGCAGTTTTATTCCCATTTTTTAAACGTCAACAAACTAAATTTGTTACACTTTGTCAACAACAATACTTACGACAATATTAACTTTTTCTGCAGAAAGCAAAGCAAAATATTGGATATTATTTTGAATCCAGAATTGTCTCGGATCTCCAATTTCTATCTCATGAATGTTTATTAATTTATTATACAGTGCGAGTGTAAAGTCTAGAACTATCGAAATAATTCTTTTATTAAATGTTTTTGAAAAAATCCCCGAGAACTTCGATTTTTATATTAAATTAGACATATAATTGTTATTTGTAGATTCTCTTCTGTTTGTGAGTAAGCGAAATTTATTTTAATTAATACCCTATTTTTTTATGACGGATTTGGAATGAGCGTGAAATTCTAAAACCAAATATGCTAAAAAAGTATGATACTGCATTAAGAAGTTTTCGAGATAATTGCGTTTAAAGTTTTAAAACAAACATCGAATAACAATTAAGTAGTTCAATAATTTGGTAGCTTACTTTTTCATGGCGTGTATTGCAGTCATTATTAAATGCAAAACGGAAACATGCCAAAATAGAGAAAAACAATTAAATTAAATACTCAAACTGGCCACCATTTTGGACAAGGCAGTACCGAAGTCTGTACAAACATTCTTCACGAACTTTACGCAAAGTTTCAGGTGGAATTAATGTTATTTCTTTGCGAATTCTTAGCTATAACTCTTCTACTGTCTGTGGGTGGCTTATGTAGACCTTACTCCTTCGACAGCCCCATAAAAAAATCCATCGGAGTTAGGTCGGGTAATCGCGGTGGTCACTCAACAGCTGCCCTTCTGCCTATCCAATTACCAAGAAAAATTTTATTTAAACACTTCCTAATTCGCATAAAGCACCACAAAAGCAGAAATTAAATCGTTTCTTACGAAATCCAAATAAACCTTCGATAAAAAACGATCGTAGAATTCTGTCCCCTACAATTGCCGCTCAAACATTGACTTTTTGAGGAAACTGCGTGTGCCTCTTGTTCATCTAGCGCAGATTTTCAGGTGCCCAATATCGAAAATTCTGACGATTCACTGTACCATTAAGGAAAAAGGTTGCTTCATCCGAAAAATATAATGCGATTGGAAAAGTCGCCGTCAATATTACACCGCTCCATCATTACCTTACAGCATTCTATTTTGCGATCGGGATCATCTTCGTTAAGCTCTTGCACTAATTGAATTTTATAGGGATGCCATTTATGTTTTTCTAAAACCTTTCAAACTGACCATTGGCAAATGTCATTATTTGCGGCTGATTTTCTTGTACTGATATGGGGATTTTCTTGCAGACACAATAAAATATCTAACTCCGTACCTTCATCGGTTTTTGAACGACCACCCCTACGGCGATCCTTCACATATCCGAGTTCAGAAAACTTTCTCTCTATTTTGGAAACTGTGCCTCCTTTCATAGGTTCTTTATCAGGATACTTGGTATTGAATAGGTCACAAACCTCTTGTTGTATTCTAGTAGTGTATGCTGGTAGCAAACAGTAGGATGTTAAGGGCTGTTAACTGTTAATGATTTCTGTTGAAGGCTAATTTGTAAAGTACTAAAGGCTGCTTTACCTAATACTTAAGTTATAGTTCCTCAACTTTAAAATATTAAGTATGTTTATATTGTTAGGCAGAGTCATCTCTTATTGTAAGTAACTATTTTAAGTTATATTTAAATGACCGCTACGATCTCACCCCCAACATTAATCATACTCCCATACATAGAAATCCGTTGAGGTTTAAGTGGGGAACACAAACTGCTAAAAATTCAAATTAAATTAACTAAAACAAAAGTTAGGTTAGGGAAAACCTTCAAATATTAGGGTTCCCCACAGCGACGACTAAGAATTCAACTGTTAATAAATTTTTTGGTATAATTAAACCTTTAGTTTATATTTGAACTGTGGGTGTCTACAGCGTCTTAAAATGTTTCACAAACAACTATAAAACGTCATACACAATGTAATAGGTATAATTTAGTAACTGGTATGTGGTTATAAAATTGTATGAAGCCACGGAGTACAACTGAATACCGCAAGCATTCAATTAAAGATTGCAATGATATCTCTGGAATCTTCCCAATATGTACTTGAGAACATTATAACCTTTACCGAAATCACTCTCTAATGCTCAGACGCCATTGCCTTTTTCTAATTATGTAAATCTTCTATAATAAAAATTTTAGCATTCTAAAACGACAACAACCATAATAGATTTTCATTTAAAAACCGTGGATACTTCTATACCTTGCGAAACATTGTTAAATAGTTCAGAAGCTACTCCTCATACGTCAAAAGGAAGGGGCAAGATCTCCAGAGAGTACAATATCAGAAATTAGGCTTGGAAAAGTAATTGCGTTTCAATGTTTTCCTGTGGGTTTTGACACAAACATCAAAACACAACAATATATCATAATTTAATCACTTCTATGGCAATACAAAATAATGAATTCAATTCTTGTGTTAAGCATTAAATAATTTCTACAACTCTAGTCCGTTCTAGTTTTATTATCGATTACCATCATAAATTTAAAAACCTGAACGTAAATTTCTAATAATTTCCATATTTTCTAACGGTTGAAGTTATATCTTCCTCTTCTACTTAACAAGTGCCGCGATTGTCGCTATTAATCATTGAAAATTCTTTCAACACAGCAATAAAAGAAATTAAAATTGTGCATTGTAATAGTATGAAGCTCTTTTCATAGGTCACAGTTACGAGTACATCTCGTAATTTATTGTCTTGTGCCGCATTTTCTTACGCGGCAAAGGTTATGCAAAAGGGACGCAAATGCAAATCCAGCAAAAGTGATTTTGCATCTTTGAAAGCACGAACCTACTTAACGGAACGTACGAGTACGTCAGGTTTCTACAATTTTCATTGTTATAACTCACGATAATCACTGTTATTTATATTAACATTTGCAGCTGGTTTAAATAATATGTATTTTAATTAAAGTTTATTATTTAGGATGCTATTCGAAAGCAAATTTAGCTTTATTTGACGGCTACGTATTTACTAAATACGGAAGCGGTATTTTAATTATTGGCTGTGCAACTATGGTCGCGTCTAACAATAAAACTGAACAGTAAATGTATCAGTATGTCACACATGTGACAAGGCATCCAAGTGGCACAACGTAATTGGAAAGCAACATCTGACGGTTGCGAAAAGTGCAACAATGAAAACAAGAAATGCAACTTACGTACGCAGTAAACTATAATTTACTTCGCCAATCTTCTTCCTTATTTTCTGACTGTTACTGTTCATTAAACACTACATCTCAATCCCTATTTTATGCAAAACGTAATGTGTTTTGCCAGATATGTAGCAGCAAACTTCTCAATAATTTTAGAAACATTTCAGCAGCAGAATACTATGATTAATTTTCGGCTTGGACCGCGTCGTCGATTTTACCGTACAGTAAACGTACTACGGATAAGATAGGGCATGTTCTAAGAAGACATAACATAAAAACAATCTTCGCGACCAAAGAAACCCTAGGCAACGGTTTCCGATCAGCTAAAGATCATTCATCTAGCTTAAAATCAGCCGGTATCTACAACATCCCCTGCTCCTGTAGTACAAACTATATTGGGCGAACTGGGCGTTCCATCGAGTTTAGACTCCAAGAGCATATAGGTGATTGCAAACATAAGCGTACCACAAAATCGGCGGTAGCGGAACACACCTGCGTATCTGACCACAAAATGAACTTTGCAAATGCTCGAGTGCTTGCTAAAATTCCACATTACTTTCGAAGAAGTTTCGGAAACAAGACCGATCCCACGGTCATAACCTGCCGCATCTGTTCCCGCCTGACGACGACGGCCAACCAGAACTAAGACGTTCTGCTGGATTGTCCCAAAAGGGTTTAAATGCCTCCGCATTCTGGATTTGAATTCAGTACTACGAGGACTCTGAAGATGCAAGCTGCAATGTCTTGCGAAACGTTTGTTTAGGCTCACAAACAGTAACCAGTAATCCTGCCCTTGCTGAGTGTGACCTCACGACGCGGTCCAAGCCGAAAATTAATCATAGTGTTGACAGTTCGAGAAACCGCGAAAGCCTCAAACATTATATTTCAGCATTACTTACGGAAAATATTAAATATAACAAATTCTTGTTGCTGTATATAGTTAACGATTTCATAGGTCTTTAACAGGTGCTTTTTCCTTTTAGGCTGTCAGTCAAATCAACACTATACTTAACCGTTGGCAAATATGATTGGAATTATTTATTATCTTTGCTGGTTTTCCGGGTTTTCCAATATAGTTCCATAAACTAGAAAACATTACATATTTTTCTGACACTATATTTCAGAACACACAAATTTTGAGAATACTAAGGATTACTAAAACTATTCATCTGTTAAATTAACGCCTACTTCTCAACAATGTATTGAAATTATCATCAATATGGTGGATATTTCTGTGTAAAGCGAAAAATCAACAGCCTGTGGCATTAATTCTATTTTGGAATATTTCTGTGAGATTGAATATCAATCCTTAGAGTAAAAATTGTACATCCTGGCATTCTATATAACAGCATATAAAATAATACCAAAAATCGGTACCATAACAAGGTACCATGTAGCTACGACGGAAATTAATCATCAAAATCCTAGAAATTGTAGAACATTTTACTATAAAATATTTAATTTGTTAAAATTCTCCTGAATTAAATATAAATAAAAAATCACACAGTTATGTTTAAAATAAATAGTTAATGTACGTTGAAAACATACATGCCCAGCAGATGATGCTATATTTTAAATGATTACACCAGTGTGATATAAACACACTGTTTTTTTGGGGGCTTTATCACTTACAAGATGTAGCGACCTTTCTCCCCTCTGCTTGTGTTGTGCGTTTAAAGTGATACAGACATACAGGACCTACAGCTTAACGTGGTTTCCCAACCAAAAGAAGTATAAACACTTCTATTCCATGGCAGATTTTCTAGAGGGAATAGCTCATTGATTTGCCTTACGAGGGAAAACTGCCGATAAACATATGATCTAAATCTAAATTATTTTTAACAAATCATTTTAATAATAAAACTTTAAAGTATAACTTATGTATGAGTCATGTTTACCGAAGCGAATGTTATCTATTGTAAATTAAATAATGTAAAATAGATAAAATAAAAGTTACAGTTTAAATGATTTAAAAACAAATCTATTCTATTTTAGTAATCACCATGTATATTAGGACTTTAAAGTTAGAATAGAACAACTAAACTATCTAAAATAAGCTTTGGATTCCCGCTAATAAAATTAACAGCAAAATATATTTTTAATATGTTCGTAAATGATTATTCCGAAGTTCATGTGCCTTTACACTGTATAGAAACAGGACCGAATTATTCTCAGAATATACTATAGAGAAATATCTATTTAAAGTTATCAATTATTACCAACACTTGACATTAACCTTTTTAAAATTATTATTGCGTTTTTCGCTTATATGAACACCAAAATGTTATAAATAAGAAATTATTAACTGAAACAGCTTGTAACAGCTACTTAACATTGACAATTAATAAAAATTTCGTAGTTACAATTATTACTCATGAATAAGAAGTCTGTAAAATAATTGCAAACCTTAACATGTACGGTGTCGTCAGAAATTCCCAAACACCACGTGATTACACATATAGGAAATCCGCTTAACTGTAATTGGTAAAAGTGCCACCTGCATAGCGATTTTGAATATATTAAAGAATTGATAAACGGGTAGCAGATATACACAACAGATAATGCTATTAAGATAAGTACAACCTACTCAATGTAAAAGATGAATGATTCTTCTGATAACAAGTAAATTAACAGATCATTTAAATAGACAACTGATTCAGTATTATAGTGGCATTATTTTATGTACAACAATTTTGTTGCTAAATTATAATTCCCACGCTACTTCCAAGTTTTTAAGTAGAAAAAATAAGTTATTTTTATTACTGATTGTAATATTACGGAATTTACAATTATCTTTTTTAATGTAGTAAAAATTAAGTATTTCTATATCCGTTCGAGCTTTAGTATTGTTCATTATCTCACTGCATTTAGATAAGGTGCCATCAGAAATTCCTGGCAACTACGTGACCATATATCAAAGCAACTAGCTTGATTACCATTGGTAAATCTTCCAGGATACAAAATGGCGTTACCGCCATTAGGGCACTAATATAAGGAAAGCGCGTTTTATTATTAACCTGTTTATTTTACAGAAAAGTATTACAAAAAGGTTCTAATAAAAGTGATCTGCTACAGCAACATTTTCTCAAGTTCACACGCACATGCTTTGTTAATACTGCTAAAATTACAAAATATAAAAATTCAATGAGCATTGTCAAAATGTAATGTTACATGTTGATAATGCTACCTGCAATGGTTAGCGAAACGTCAGCAACAATCAATCCACGCCGACGCGATCTAAGCCCAAAGATGACTTCCTTAGACACAAACTACGGAAGCTTCAAACTTCACATTAAAATTCAATTCCAGAAAACTTACTGATCACGAGAATTCTTTATGACACAGTATAATCCTGTTTCTCTTCACCTGATTCAGAGTAAGCATTAAACGAATATTTATGTAAAAGTGTGCTTAAAATATCATACAAATTGACACTGATAGGCTCAGGTAAGGTTAGAATTCAAGGAATTTAGTATACGAACGAACCTTGACATAAGCAATTTCTAATGTTTACAAGCAATGCATTGCAGCCATTAGCCTAAAAGTATATGCTATTGCGAATCATATTAAAAGTAAACGAATTATGGCTATAAAGACCGTTTTCAGAATCGAATAATTAGGCATTTTTGGACCAAACTACCGCATACAGAGCGATTTACAATCAATACCTGTCATAGACTTCACCTGTAAATTCAACACACATATTTTACTATTTAGTTTATGAAAACCATATGGTAATGCATAGTCCAAAAAGAAAAATTCTGTATATTCAGGGTGTTTAAAGAAGTTCAGAAAAACGCACTTTTTCACATTATGATTTAAAAAACACCATCCTTGATGCGTAATCAGGAGCAGTAAGGGCTTGTACCCGCTGGATATGGTACTGGATAGAATTGTGTACAGCAAACAAATAATAATAACTTAAATTTTGTTTTAATGGCAAATGAAAAGTTTACTGTTGCAGTTTATTGATTGACAACAAAATCGGCTTTATCTCTGAAATAGTTGGTTTGCGCATATTTGTTGATTAAGACGATTTGTTTGGTGTAATGAATATTATACTTGGGTAAATCGGAACTTTTTTAAAACACCTTGAGTAATTACAAGCTTAGAATATAATTTTAAACATTTTAAACACTTAATTTAATGCGATGAGAAAAATACATCCTTAAATATAAAATCATGTTTTTTGATTAAAAAAGGTGATTGTTTCCAACGCTGGCATGCAGGAAGTAGGTATTATATAGGAAGGCATTAAAATTACGTCAGCATTTTGAGATACCATCTTAATTTTATATGATTTTAAATTCTATTAAAAGAGCGCAGCTTTTTCTCAGCGTAATCTAAGCTGTGAATTTTCCGTTCTAGCTATTAAATTTCCATTTGCTGACCAACTCTGCAAAAACCAATACAGCTGCAAGAAACAGTCTGACCAAGCACGCGGAACTGCAGCAAATAGTTAATTTAAAGCTAACCTGTATTTAATACGGTTCTTCAGTAGTTGTCTGTAAGCCATATGTCATGATGAGTTAACTACAAGAAGTGTTGAACAAAACGTTACTATAAAACAGATTCGTTTAAAAAAAATAATGGCGGATATATTAAAGACCATGCTGAAGACAAATAATAGTTTTGGCAAAAAATATACAATTATCATTCAAGTGGGATATACTTTGTTATTGCACTGTTGGTATGCAAAGAACATAATTGTACCTATTTAATGGTGGTACTTGTAGATGCAAGGCTGTATGTTAATGCTAAAGGATGTACTAGTTTTACTTATTGGCTTTCTTTCTAATTCGTTTCTAAAGATGTGCAGATATTCACGAGAATCGTAAAAAATCACGAACAATAGTTTTCTGCAGAAGATTTCTTCATATGGAACAAAAAGAATTTTAACGAATACAATAACGGCTTGTTATGTATCAGTTTTAACCAGAACCGATTTAACCGGGAACATATTACAATAATACTTAGATTGAACTTCACCTTGTACTTGACTTGTATGTAAATCAACTAATTAGTTTTACGAAACAGTAATAAAAACCACATTGTTTGCATTAAATTTGGAGCAGTCAATCACCTCAATGTTCATTGACTTAAGCATCAATACGATTTCGTAACAAAGCTGGTTACAAACGGCATAATGTTCTTAAATTACATACACGATATCTTTCGAGATTTTCGCTGCAGGTGAAGTTCACGAAATATTTTCACACCATCTTCATCACACAGCTGTTGCAAAATCAGCTATTCCAGATGCAATTAATTTAGTTCTTTCAAAATTAGAGAAATTTAACACCTCACCTTAAACTGTTATATCACCCGTATAAATGGCCTTCTCCGAAGAGTGCAAAAGCATTTCAAACTTTCAAGATACACACGCAGTAGCATAACCAATAAACAACACGGGCAATCCATGTGTCCATTCCGTTCGATTTTGACATGATTTAGATTTTAAGATTTCTTCATCGTAAAATATTGCGGTTATAAGCTTCTGCTTTTTCGATTTATCTCATAGACAGAGATTTACGCAAAAGAGTTTGTTACATAAAACTGTTCCAAAATCGGATTACACCATTTGCACCAGTTTATACCTTTCATGGTGAGAATGTCATGTTCAAATATCAGTAGAACTGCACACAAATCAATTCTAAACCGGTGGTGACTTCACTTGGAACGTTAATTGACGTTTTACAAATGACAGTAATAAGCGGTCTTTAGCTCTCTGCAGATCGGTTCATTAGTATTGTTAGCGGAATATAGCGCAAACGTGTTTAAAGGTTATCAGCTAAAGGTGATAGCGACTCTATAGTGAGATTAATAGTCATCAATGAACTCCGATGTAGTATATTTGATTAGAAACAATAGGATTAAAAATGATGGAATGAATCATCAATGGAGACTTCATTGAAGCCAACGTCGCGTTATTTCATCTTACTTTTTCGAAAAGGTAATCAGCAATTAACACTAATAAACAATTTATATACATATATGTATATTGTTGTGATATTATAATGGGGGGTTTAAATGCTAATTGGGATTCACCTTTGTATCGCCGTCGGGGCAAGACGTGTTTCCATGACAAAATAATATCTTTCCCCGCCGGTCAACGAGCGCTAAATTTTTAAAATTGGAGATGACTTTTTTTGTTGATTATGGAAGAAATGTCATATAAATTGTAAGATTGTAAGATTAAAAGGGCGGAATATACCATCATAAGATAAAATGTGACTTTTAATCGGCGTTAAATGAAAATGTAAAAGTACTGCATGTCGGGAAGAGACGGCAGAGCACAGAAAGCAGAAGCAGCCTGGAAGAGAGGTGTGCAGTATGTATACTTGTGGAGTAACAGTCCAGGGGCGTTTTTTGCATGCCCAACATCTGTGAAAAGGTTGGTGCAATTTAAAAATGAACTAATTTCGGTGACAGTAAAGCATAGTAAAAATTTGTGCGTGTTGTTTTTTTTGTCAAACGTTTTTTCTCAATTTTTTGTACGAAACGAGCCGCGAGTGGAATCCTGAGATTAACAGTTTTGTGTTTGAGCTAGTCGGCATAAGTTGTTTTTTTTTTCTTTTTTTTACCATGACTTAAACCACAGCAATATATATATATATATATACAAGGTGGCGCAAAATCAAGTCCCTGATTTGTTTTTTGTGTAACAGTAAGGTTAATTAAAACACTCAATTTGTGAATCATAAAGATTTGAAATGTTGTTATGCTACACATTAAAAATGGTATCAACCAAATGACTACCCCTAGCATTAATGCAAGAGTGAACTCGTTTTAGAACATTTCTCATTACGTTCTCCAACATTTCCCGTGGTATGTTGGTGATTTTTGCCCGTATGTTGACTTTTAATTCTTCTAGATTTTCAGGATTATTCACAAAAACTCGATCTTTGAGACAACCCCATAAAAAGAAGTTGAGCACCGTTAAATCAGGTGATCTTCACGGATATACCACATCGCCGTTTTTGGAGATAATACGCCCAAGAAACATTCACCTCAAAATGGCCATTATTTCACGGGCTGTGTGCGCTGTGGCACCATCCTGTTGATACCAAATATCCTCCTGCTTAAGCTCTCCCATTTCTGGAGCCATAAAATTTTGCAACATTGTTCTATAGCTCTCCCCGTTTACGAAAGTGGTTCTTCCTCTCTCGTCCTCAAAAAAATAAGGCCCGATTATTCTTTCAGCACTAACCCCACACTATACAGTAACTTTTGGCTCATGTAGCGGTAGCTCGTGAATAATTCGTGGGTTCTCACTACCCCAGAAACGGTAGTTTTGTTTATTCACAGCTCCATGCAGACAGAAATGGGCTTCGTCGCGCATTATGATTTTTTTTGAAAAATTTTCAGTTAGGTTTCCAAGGTTCACGATAGCCTTACTGTACTGTAGCTGCTTTTCAAAGTCTGCCGGTAGAAGTTTTTGAGTTACCTGTATTTTGTACGGAAATAAGCGCCAGTTTTTCACCAAAATTGGCTGCAGTGAGCTTCGGGAAATGCCTAATTGCGTGGATCGTTTTCTTGTTGAGGTTCTTGGCCTTTCCACTACATCCTCACGTACATGGTCTATGATCTCCCTTGAACGAATTGTCCGAGGTCTGCCAACACGTGGTCTATCAGCCGTAGTCCCAGTTTGCTCAAATTGTGCAGCTAACTGCCGAAATGTCTTCACCGATGGAGTCAGACGTCTACCATACTTCCTACGATATTCTCGTTGAGATAAGATAATTGACGAATTGTTTACGTAAAAAATTTGTACAATTTCTGCGCGTTCTTGAGGCGTATACCGATTCATAATGAATTTCTCAAGTGTCTACTTTTGAACTGACAAAGAAAATCTCACATATGTCAACTAAAAACAAAATGACAGCGATTTCTAATAGGGAACTTGAATTTGCTCCACCTTGTATATATATATATATATATATGTAGTGGGGATGTAATTTTGGCTAGATCTCTTTGCATAATTTCTTCTTTCCCTGTCAAACTAATAAAAACTTTTATAAAATTAGAATTTTTCACGCTAATTTAAATAACAGCTTGTTGTTGTCAATATATTTGCTATATCGTCCGTAAAATACGGTTTCCTAGGAACCACCAGTGAAAGTTTTCTGATTGCTAAGGTGCGTTGGAACGTAATACAATTATAAATAGTCATAAATGTCAGAGCATCTCTACAACCTACATTTGCAGCAATAGTTAAAATATAGTTTATTAACAAGATGGCATGCGGTTTTTGAGTACGAATATTTTAAAAACGCATGTAGTTTATACAATATCATATTGTAAATATATTACAAATAAAAATATTGGAAATATATAAATTACAATTAGCCAAACACTGCTTTTTATACGAAAATACTCTAAATCAGGTTTTCTCAGGACTTAGTCTAGAATAATCTGAATAATACCACATTTGTTTCAATAATATAACCTTGTATATCTCAACTGGAAGTTTTCCCACAATTCGTGTTATTATTAAAAAACAACCTTTATAAGGAGTAATTCATACAGTAATATAGCTATAAATTATCTTCTGTGGAAGCTTACTAGAAATAGAAACCAACAAAATTAATGTTTGTTCTGTTTCAATCAAAAAGTAACTGAAATAGTTATAGAAATATACTTGCTAAAATAGTGTAAGCCTAAAATAAGTAAAATGGTAATGTTAAGTACATGACCTAGATGGGATAGTTCCAAAATCCATCCACCATTTTCTGGAGTTATTTCCAAATAGTTCAGTTTGAATTTTTAAAATTTTTGTAGTTTAACTCATTCACGACTGTTATGCTTTGTGAGGGATTAAAAATCTGACACATTTGTGCGTGTAGACATGAATGTGAAAAGTGTCATTTATACGCCGTAAATTGAGGTTATGAGTATTTAAAATTTAGTTTATCTGACCATACTTTAATTAGGTTTTAATTAAAAAAAAAGTACAGTACGTAAGCATATACAACTTTAAAAAATAAATCCTGGTTGCCTGGCAGGTAAACTAATTGTAAATAAATAATAGTTACTATTCATTGTTGCCCATAATTCCTGATAATAATAAAAAGGAAAATGGAACTTTGAAGTTTTAAAGACCACTTACAATGAAGCTTCATGAAGCAAATTATTTAGAATGTGAATTTGATAATGTACAAAATCTATTTCTAAAATAGACAGTTATATAAATTTTGCAGATGGTTGATTATTCATTCTCAGATATTGCATAAAACGGCCTACTGAAACAGCTTGAAAATACACCGAAACTCTCAAGAACGCCGTTCCGTTAAATATTTTAGAAATGAAACTCAGTTCTAGTTTAAAATCACCAGGCAACAAAGAACATTAATAGTTTATTTTTCGTACACAATCTACAACAAAAAAGAAATGCTTCTTATATACCCGTACGACGATAGTTAGCGGCCGGTGGAGGGTAGAAGCACGGTCAACACTAGGCCATTGCACACTACATCAACGCTTATTGCGTTCCCTTTCTTTAAAGCCCTTAGCCAATTGCGGCTAGCTTATAAAATTTTCCACTTTCTCCCCTTCCTAATAGACCTTGTTTCTGCCCGACGAGAATTGCAACTGTAGATCACGACCTGAGATAAATACGAAAATTAGCAAAAAATTATTCTAACCACTACTACTACTCGTACATCTGACGAAACATGCTCCCTGCTATTGAAGACAATCCAAACCCTAGTAAAAGAAAGATTTCTATAACGGAAGAACTGATTCTATCTACTGTGTAAAGAATCGGTGTTACACGATTGACTGCTGCATCTGGACTATGTATATAGAGTATAAAATATGCTTAAAACCACAACATTTTGATTTCTTGTAGGCAAAGGGAGCAAACTTAGGCATAGGGTTGATTGACGACAGTCAGAAGAACTTTTTGGAGAATTATTTATTAGAAGTTTCATTCATCTTTGAGGTAACCTCATTTCAGTCGAGATAGTCTGCAGACATTTTTAAATACCATGAAGAGGGTTGGGACAATTCAACTGCTTGGTCGCCTAATTTATCTATATAAATCCCATCAATTTCTATTTGTACAGCCATGTAAAGGCGTTAGTTTATTCAGATTCAAGAAAAGTCGTTGAAAGCCTTCCAGGCGGAGTGTTTCAACGTCAGTAAGATTGTTCCAAAACTTGAATATAGTATAACGACCTCAGATCTCTGCAATAGCAAATAGAAGACTTTTGGGACACCCTTTTGTCTAAAGCTTTTTTATGTCATAACCCTTTATTTATGCCACGAACGTGACATTATTATGAATCATAGAGGATAAGAAGAAAAACAAGAAATTATAGTTTAAATTTAAGTTTTATGTTGAGATGTTCTTCCTGAGGTAGCTCGTATATCATGCATCTTGCAACTAAACCTTTTGGGCCCTTTTTCTCATTTTAGGACGACGGACCTTACATTAATTTTTTTTGTTATTCTCTATATTGCACATTATCATATATTCTTTGAATTTTAGATTTGGATAATTGACCTATGTATCTCACGAAAATCCCACCAGGAGGTCAAAATTAATTAAATTTGCTATAAACCACAACATTTACATGCTCACATTTACTATTATTTTCCCCTGACATTAATTACAATGTAGATAAGGTAACATTTTCGCATCGTGATCATCCTTGAAGTAGAAATACCACAACAGAGTACCATTGCAGTCCCAAGAATTTTCATTTAAAATTTGAGATACAGATAAAATCTAGTAAAAGGCATTACAAAGGTACCGTAGCAATGCGGATGGCCCAATTGCCAACAAGTTGTTTAAGGTGAGCCTCATCGCTCCGGTGAGCTTGGATTATTGTAACGTGACGCTGCTTAAATCGCCTACAGCCTTTGCCTTGAGCTACGTTAGATTACCCATTTGTGATGTGATACAAGACGATCTCCCAAAATTAGCACAGAATCCGTCAACATTAGAATAATTTTTCAATAATGAGGCTCGTTATATATTATTAAGACGATGCAATTCTTGAATTATTTCACGTGTGAAAGTGTAGTGCTTAATTTTCATTCTAAACGACTCGCTTGCATGGAAAAGATTACGCCAGTCAGAAACCAGATCTGCGAAAAATTATTAGTGCGCGGAATTATTTTCATGTTTGGTTTTAAAACAAAGAACAGTATACGTTAGGATATTATCGACATTGAAAGGTTACAGTAATTAGCAACCTACCAACGAAATAAACTCTTTCCCAAATTATAATTTATATACATATATATCTAGCAGAACCTGTAGAAAATGACATACGAAATGGTAATTCTAAGCAGGTGGTCAGTTTAGAGAAAGTGCATTTTTTAAAGATTCAAGACAAATCGTTTGGTAAAATTAATGTTTCGGACAATTTTAATACCATTTAACATTATACAGCTGTTATTATATGTAAATTAAAACGTTCTACGACTATTCCTTCACCATTGCTGTCTGAAAACCTTATCAATTTGTACTTTTCTGCTAAGTGCAACTCCCTATGGTTTTTTGTTTTAGTATACATCATGGTAATATTTAAACGCATCCATAATTAACTAATCCTACTATAACGCTACTTGAAATATTCAAAAACAGATACGAATAAGACAAAAGGTAGATAAAAACACACTTTTAATAACAAACAATAAACATTTTTGTAGAAGTAGAAACTTACTCTAGGGACTTTCTTACAAGTGATCATTATATACAGAAAAAGATACATTGAAACGATATCTTATCAGAGACCACAAT